>SCDS01000249.1:0-88387 GCA_004149465.1 Drosophila nigromelanica | reverse complement strand
TATATATATATATATATATATATATTTCTTTTTTTTGCTGATGTCATGCTGAACGCTCAAGTTTTACCATTATTGCTGTGGCTCTTATTTTTGTTGTTGAATTTTATTGCTGGCCAAAGCAAGAGCTGTGCTGTTATATATCGATTTTATAGCGACCACACCTTGCAGTAACCGCCCCACCCCCGCTCAAATAACCCGCCTTCCATTCGCTTTATCGCACCAGTGCGATATCTATATAATGGAGGCCTCTGTTTGATTTGTACGCATTAAACTGTAATCTGGTCAAGGTTTTCATCGCATTGCGATTATTGTGGGGATCATCTTGTTTTGTTTATCATCTCATGTATTTTTCTTTCTTTTTTGCTTTTCAATTAATACGGAAAAAAAGCAAAAATATTATAGAATAAATGTTTTGATTGATATTTCGAGCGTATGAGTCAGTTTTGGAATGCAGAGATCAAAAGAAGTAAATTTGCGTGCCTGAAAGATCTGTGTTTTCGTATTGTAATTATTGCTATGCATATCAGCGATGGCAATACAATTTTTGATGCAGCGATCAAAGTCGCGGATGCAGTGGGAAATGCAATTGAGATTTAGGAAAAGAAAATATTTATTTGATTTTGAAAAAAACTTTTGGGTGTTGCAAAAATGTGCACCAATTTGATATTCGTGAATTAATATAATAGAGCAGATAGATTTCTAAGAAATATTTCAAAAAGTCACCATCATTCTGTTAATTCCGTCTACAGGAATATTATAATTTAAAATTCGAAATCCAATACAGATTTTAAAATTAGTGTTCACTAATTTTTTAACTAAACGCCCCAAGACTCAATATTTAAAAAGAGAAATTTATAAAAAGACTGACTAAAAGCCTATGATTATAATATCTTGCAGCTAGTAAGCATATAATATTTATTATATAATCAACTTTCCATGTTTTTCACACTCATTTCAAATAAACGTTTTTGTTTTTCATTAAACATATTTAACCCCTTGCAAAAGAATTTGAATTTAATTGAAATAAATGCATATTCTACACGCAAGATTTTACCTTAGATACAAATTCTTCCGTTTCACAGCTGAAAAATAAAGAACGCATATATAGCAAGTAAGAACTTTACAAGCGGGTGTAACCGACAGTGCAATGCAAGTTCACAGTAACTAATATTTCCTCCAGAAATTGTCGGATAAGTGATTTGATAGTGTGGTGGTAATCAAAATTATAACATTGTTTCAAAAAAAATTTAGAAAAATATATTCAATAATGAATAAATTAGAGGATCTAGAGGACCAATCACGACCAAAATGCCATAAAACATGAAAATCCGCTTCAGTTTTGACAATCCTATGTGAGCTTAAATTTTGGTAGCTATGGAGCTATGGAGGGCTTTTTACCCTCTGTACCCTTTTTACCCTCTGTGATGTTCTTTTTCATACTAATTAAATTTTCGCGAATTGCGATGTCACCAGTAGCCGTAGCGAACAAATGTAAATATTTTAATAACGGCGAAAAAAAGAATTTACGCGGATAGACGGATACAAAGCCAATATACTATTTTCCCTTTGTGAACGAGTATAAAAATAAGAACAAACATACTTTCAATTCGTTTTTTTGTGGTTGTTTGGTTTTTGCTTTCGTGTTTTGTAACCTACTCCAAAGTTTCGTCTGGAATCGTTTCAAAATACATTTGCACATTTATTCACATTTAAAAAAATAAATTCAATACATTTACATGAATATAAGAATATATGTATGTATATATATGTATATAAATATAAGTGTTGTGTATGTGTGTGTCTGGTATATGCATTTGAATTGATAGACAAATATTTCTTATTTCGAATGCATAAATGCGAAAAATATACGAGTATATACACCACATGCATAAACATGTACGCATGTATTGTTATTGGTGTATCTGTGTGTGTATGTGAGGTTGTGTGTATATTTCGTATAAATCAACAATAGTGTCGTATCGAGTTTAGTTTTTTGTTTTGTTTGATGTTGCGTTTCGTTTTACTCTAATTAAATAAATATTTTCTTTTGCTTTTGTTTTTTGCACATTTGTTAACATGAATAAAAAATACAATTTCCAACCGCCTTTGGGTTTTTGTTTTTAGAGCAGCCCCTAATAGCTATGCGATTTCCTTTTATACAAGAACATAACATTTATATATATTTGTTTATATTTTATAGTATATATATAGTATGTAGTATAGTTAGCTATATATCAACAATTTGTATAAGGTAGCAGGTTTTAAGAGTTAACGTAATTAAATATATAAATATATCGTAAACATAATCATATTTGTTTATCGTAAATCGTAAATGTAATAGTTAAAGAGTTTCTCCATATAATATAGTATATATATATATATATATAGTAATAACAACAACAATTAGGGCATTAGACATGGCACATACAGTTCAGATTCAGATCATATAGTACTTATGGCTTATGCATTTGATTTTCATATATTTCATTTATGGTCCAGTTAGGAACTTGGGGACCTACAAAAAATACACTCACAAAAAGAAAACAATTCTCTTTCGTGACAATTGGAAATTTCATTTCCAAGACAAACAAAAATGTGCGTGTTGTGCACAACAAAAATACTCAGTATTATTGCTTTAAGGCTGTGCCAAGCCACGAGTCTAGCCCCGAATTTCTACAAATCTACAGAATAGACATTCATATTAGACTGAAGTAATAGGCAATAAATGTGGACCACTTGGACAAAGTTCTGTTAACCATTAAGCAGTTGCTTGCGTCGACAAAAAAAAGCTTCGAATCCACGCAGTAGGTTCGAGCCATCACCAAAACAAATAAAATACAAAAAAAAGTACCGCTCAATCTTTCTTGTTGAGAAAGTGCAGCACATAGTGGAGCACCAGATCGTAGCAGTACTTGTATTCGGTCATATTCTCGACCAGCTGTGGACGGTGTCGCCGCACGGTCTTGACGGCCTGAAAGACATCGACCTCGCCGTGCTGTATGACCTGCTCGATGCACGCATTGGCCGCACAATAAACACCGGCCCGGCTGCGACCATCGGGCGAGACAATACAAACGGGTCCATAGTCGACCTTATTGCGCCAGATCTCGACCATATTCATTAGATACACCAGCGAATTGGTTGAGCTCGGCACCTTGTGGCCCATCGGCCAGCAGGTTAGCTGAAACAGCTGGACGGTCCGCGTCGGCGCTTTAACGCCCGCCATCATCTCGGTCAGCGAGACGATCTTCTTATTGATCTTGAATTCCCACTGCTTGATGTTCGTATAGCTCTTCGACATCACATAGTGAACGGTAAAAACCGGTCCGTATTTCTCCATTTTCGATTTGTTTGGCCAGAACGAGGGATACTGCTGCGACTGGGAGGGCGGTTGGCAGAGCACCACCACCGCAGAGCATTCGTGATCGTAGACCAGCGACCAGAACTCGCCCAGTGTATGCTTCATGGGCCACTCGGTGACAATGTATTCGCGGGGTTTTGTATAGCCATCGACAAACA
Source organism: Drosophila nigromelanica (assembly GCA_004149465.1). Taxonomy (NCBI): domain Eukaryota; kingdom Metazoa; phylum Arthropoda; class Insecta; order Diptera; family Drosophilidae; genus Drosophila; species Drosophila nigromelanica. Next base: position 84,868 of record SCDS01000249.1, on the reverse strand, counting down.
CCGAGTTGATGTAGTCGGTGAACGCGTTGCCCTGGAAACTGGTCAGATAGGGTCGAAAGTTATCCGGCGGCACGCAGAGCACATCGCGATTCTTTTCCCGATTGTCCGCCCGATGGCCGCCGGCGCAGTCGCCGATGGTGAAGCGGGGCGTCTGCTTGCAGATCTGATCGTATTCGGACTGGTATTCGTTCATCTTGGTGCTGGAGTTGCGACGCGCCTTGGCCTTGAGCCGATCGGAGAGCTCGGACACGGGAAACCAGGTCTTGCCGCAAATGATGTGCTCCTCGAGCGTATCGTAGATGAACTTGTACTGCTCGACATTCTCGACGAGGCCCTTGCGCGACTGCCGCAGCTTCTTGAGGTAGCCAAAGACATTGAAGCACTCCTCCTCCTCGGCCAGCTCCAAGTTGGCATCGATGGACATGTAAACGCCCGACCGACCGCCGCCATCGCTGCAGTGCACCAGAATGGGACCACGCATCTCCACATCATCATCATCCTTGATGATGTTGCCGACCACGAGGCGAACGCGCCGTCTGAACTCCAGCAGCGCATTGGAGAAGGGGCAGGAGTGCGAATACCATTCCGTATAGTGGAACTGTAAAATCAGACGCTCATCGGTGACCTCGCCCTGTTCGCCCTTCTTGTACAGGCGAAAGGTGCGTATGTGAAAATTGGCCAGCTGCTCCTCCCGCACAATATTGATGTGTATATCGCCATACGTTTCGTGCACCTCCATATTGGGTGGCCAGTATTGGACGCACATCACCTTGGCAAAGTCAAAGGTCTTGGTCAGCATGACAATCGCACTGATGTTCTCCTGCCAGACCATGCGCCAATAGGCATTCACCGTCTCCTCGACGGGTCCCTGGGTGACAATGTACGCATTCGGTTTGAGCAGACTGTCCATATAGGAGGCATTCACATAGTCGGAGTCGGGTATGCCCGGCAGCTTTTGCAGCACAACACGATTGTAATCATATGGAATGCACTTGGGATTCTGATTCTTCTCCTGGTTGTTCTTCTTTAGCGCATGCCGACAGGTGTTCGTCTCCACCTTGGCCGCCGTCTGAAACTCCAGCTTGTACAGCACGGGAAATTTGCGTCGCGACACGCACAGCTTCAAAAAATGCCGCACATCGATGGGTCCATTCGGTATCGTCTTCGACAGCGAATTGTTCTCGTCCCGCGCCTCCAGCTTAATACGCTCAAAGGACAACAAGCCGCTGTTCAGCATGCTCAGCTTCAGGGTATTCGGTATGAAGACGATGCCGCGACTCTTCGGCTGCTGCCGTTCCACGTCATCGTAGCGTGCGGATGACCTCGACCTGTGCTTGCCCTGTTTTGTGTTGCCATTGCCAATGCTTTGCTTGGTTGTCGTTGCTGTTGTTGTTGTTGCTGTTGTTGCTGCTGTCATGGTTGTGTTGCTGTTGTCCGCTGCTGCTGCTGCTGCCGCTGCCGCCGCCTCAGTCGACGCTGCTGCCGCAAGTTGCTGCTGCGTTGTCATCATCAATCAGATGTGCAAGTGTGTGTGCGTGTGTGTGTTGGTTGTGTGTCGTTTGTTGCGTTGCGTATAGAGGAGGAAGTAACCGATTAGTATTTGTTCACTTGGCTCGGCATTTTCTTTTGGATTAGTAGCTTTTTAGTTGGCATTGCATATGCTTCATTTCGATTTCCTTTGAATTTTCTTCAATTTTTTGTTAGCTTGTTAGTAACTCTATACAATATATATACATATATGTATGTATACGTATGGATGTGTGTGTGTGTGTATTCACCTTTTAATGCGTCGCGCTAAACGGAATTTGTTATAAATAAATATAATGCACACCGTGTATTTTGTTGGCTAATTTTTCTAGTCGTTTAGCTGAATTTTACTTTTTTTGTATGTATTTTCTTTCTTTTATTTTCTATTTTTTTTCTTTTTCGGTTTTTGTGTGTGTGCTCTTCGTGGCGCTTTGCTTTAGTTCACTACACGACTGCTGCCTGGCGTGTGGTTCGTTTCTGCCATTCGCATCAGCTCATCAGCTGCCTCGTTGGGGCGAATTCTGTTGTCGACTGTTCGAGCACTGTGCGATGTTTTCTGCTTTCACCTCAACACAGTCGGACGGACACAGAGCGGGACAGAGAGCAACATTCTCACCATGGCACATGTGACTGGCGCTTCGTGGGTGCGTGACGGGTATTTTTAGCCATGCGGGTGGAACGGAATCTTAAGTGGGAACACTGGTATTAGAACACTTGACTCGGAAAATAACTAAAAAGCCCAATTTAAGGATTGTATACATATTTAGTTCAAATTTAGTTTGAACTTTTGAATTATAGTAATAAGCCAATATAAAAAGTTAATGTTAATTCGATGCAAACTAACTAACTGATAATAATTAATAAACATCAAACTACCAATTATTTAAAAACATTTTTATATTTATTTTTTTTTAATGAAAAATTTTCTGATTATCTGGCACAACAACCTTGAAGGATTCATCTCGAAACTATTTCTAGCAATTATTTGCCTCAATCTAATAGTCATTTTATGAAATAATTATATTTTATTAATTTTCTTAGCTTGTTTTGCATAAAACTATAGCATTTATAATTTTTTTTCTAGCATATTTTTGGCCCATAAAACGCTTTAGGCAATACAATATTGAAGCAATTGTTTACATTTACATACAGACATAATTAATACATATATAATTAACAGGACAACAATTATATTATACCATTTTCCATTTGTGTTTCGCTTGATTAAGAATCACACTGTGCAATTCACCTTATAGTATGAATGAAAATTTCGATTTTCCCATTGCACGCTCGTTTCCTCGCAGCGAAAATATTCCATTTACCACACAGGCGATTTCGACCAAGACAGCTGCTCGCTCTCTCTCGCTCTCTCTCTCTCTCTCTCTTGATTTGGTAACTAATTTTCCCTAGCTCTCCAGACACTCTCTTGACGCGTGCGCTTTGAGCACTTTTCACTTTTCATTACGTATGTTGTTTTCGCCTATTGTTTTTGGGATGTGTAATTGAAAATTCCGTTATTTAAATGAGGAAGTGACGTTGATTGTTGTTGATTTTGTTTTTGATTGTTCGACATGTTTAATTTCCATATTTAATTGGCTGGGCATATACCAAAAATTTATGATTTATAGGCCCAATTTTATTTAATGACCGCAGTAAATATGTGTATATAAACATTTCCTCTTATGGTCAGCTGTGCGATTTTTCATTGTTGTTTCTATTGTTGTATCTATTTTTGTTGTTGTTGCTTCATGTGCATTTTCAGATTTTCACGTTCACACATTCAATTTCCGCATGCACCGCCTCTAAATAGCATTTGGCAAGAGCCCATAGCCAAAGAGGAAGCGCAACGCGGTCCCTCGACACACGCCATGAAGAACAAACAAGAACAACAACAACTAAATGTCCGATCGTAATCATGTTTGATCATCATTATGATCACAATCATGTGGTGTGAATGCTTATGAAGTGGTTGGCGGCTGTCGGCTGGCGCTTTCGAGGTAATTTCGAATTTCGAAATAATTACACGACCGTATGTCAAAGAATTCTTAAATGTAAACAAATCTTCCTATGTATACAATGGGCCATGGCAATCAAATAATGACTCAAAATATATTTTGCCTGTGCAGCTTTGAAGGCCAATATACAATTTGATGCCCTCAATTGATAAACACAATTACAAATTCAAAAATGTTGAATTCATTTCACACAATTCGAAATTTCTTCCATAGAATTAATTAATCAGCTAATTTCAAATTAAAAAAAAAAAATAAAAAAATAAAAACTCATAGTTTTTAATTGTAAGCTACTAAACTTACTTACAACTAAAAACCCGGCGATAGTCATAAGTAAAAGAAACCTATTGTTCATAAGACAACGACGCCTTGAAAAACAATAATATATCATTAACAAAAAAAAAAAATTTTTTTTGAACAGTGCACAAACAAAATTCATTCTATTAATTATGTAAACGAGCATAACAATCTGTATTAAAAAATTTCTAAAAAAAAATAAGAAATACTTAAAAATATGGTTTCGTTTCTTATAATTTTTTTTAAAAAAAAAAAAAAATAATACTGTAGTTGTTGTTGTCTCGAAAGGTGTAGACACATTGGTGTGGAAGAAATAGGTTATTTAAGATATTTGCGTACCTTCAGCCAGACGATAAGCCGGCGTTAAGCCGCGTGGCTCTTGCAAATTGCTGTAGCCACCTAATTTGAGAGCTGTTGACCCATTAGGCACACAAAGCGTGGCGCCCCAAAATGGCGCCGGCACGCAGCTCAAGCACTTAAATATGCCACCCTCAACTCAGACGCATACCCACACACACACACACATATATAGAAATGGAGAATATAGCGCATACATTTATGACTAATCCAACAACAAAGCAGTGACTGTGGTTGACCGCAGGTTGCAGGACTGAGGACAATGCGTCCTTAGCGCCACAAAATCCGCATGTAAGCCACAAGGTGAGGCCCAAACCGAACCGAACTGAAGTTAACTTAACTGAAACGAGCCGGTCGGCCATTCGACTAATTAGCATTAAATCAGCTGAAAGCGAGGATGAGGAGAGCAACAAGGATATCATGGAAAGCAGCACTTACCTTGCCAAATATGGTGAGTCCGCCGTGCTTCATATTGAAGGTCGGCGCGTCCGCATAACTTGAGTCGGCCCACGGCGTGTGGCATGTGGACGTTAGTGTCATGTACCGCACCCCAATTGCGTACAGGGTGCGCAACACGGCCAGCGAACCGCCCAGCGAGTGGCCGCCCTCGACGCCGGTTAGCGAGCACAGTTGTTGGTTCTTGTGCGCATCGATGATGTCTGCAACGAAAGAGGGGGAGGATTAAAGAAGCGGTTACAAGTTGCTGAACAATAAACTTGAAGAAAAATATCGTTTACGAATATTGCTAGCTTAGATGCTCAGTAGGGTCACGCTTCTCCCGGAGGGAGTTCTTTTTAGGAACTAACTTTTCAGTCCTAGATTCGTCACAGAAATCTGTCAGATTAAAGTGCTGAAGTCCCGCATTTGGACGTAAGGCATCAAACTAAAATAAATCCTACAAAAATTTCAAAACATAATTCTGTGCAGGTTTATTAAAGTTCCCCGGTTTGTCAACCCTACTCAAAAGATTTAAATTGCTTCAGTGAAATAACTCAGGATAGAATAGGTCGAAAATTTATTTTCCGGCCTTAAAGAAAATATAAAAATCATTGTATATAGTTTTGTCAAAAAAAAAAATTGTCCAATACAAATTAAGAAATCAGAAAAACATAACCTCGAATGATCGTACAGTTCCCTTAACAAATAGACTTGTTTTTTTTTCCTAACATCGGTAAATTCAAATATTATATATATATTATAAAGGGCCAGAATGCGATCTTAAACAAAGTATGTATGTATTTCTGTATACATTCTTTTGTCAAAAAACAAAAATTTTAACATATTACAAATAAATTAAAAAACTCAGAAAATCACAATAATTGTTCTTAACTATAGCTTGCTAATACAATAAAGTTAGCTCGTAGCTATGAATAATACTATGACTGTATTTCGAGTGCGTTTTATATTGGCAAGAAAACCCGACACGCGTTCATCTCTAGTTGAAAATAACATTTCAAATTTAAACTTGGTGCAGCAGTTGCATTGTTTTTTGGATTGAAGTAGAAAACAAGACGTGGCATAAGTAAGAATTGTTATTTTGCTGCGTCTGTCATTTGCTTTGCTGCCCCGTTGAGCTATCTTCATTGTGGGTTCAGAGCTCTGTCCGTCTGTCTGTCTTCCGGAATGTCAGTTTATCCCAACATGGCATTTGTGCTATGCTATGCAATATTTACGCTTGTCTTGGCCAGCAGCTTTGATCTCTTTCATGATGTTCTATTTCGTTTGGTTTTGTTGCCAAGCACTTGTCAAAATACTTGCTCATTGTTCATTGTTATTTATTTTTTCATTTTTCAATTTTTTTTGTTTTATTTTACTTTTTGTTTTTAGCCAGCAAGCTGAGCAATGTTTGCATAAAGTTGTTAAGCAAGTTGTGTATTTTTAAAAAATTTGTTGTTTTCAACGTATTTTTGGAGTGGCATGCGAAAAAATTCCTGACCAGGGAAACTTTCTAATGGCATTGCGAAAGAGTCATTAAGCAGTTCTTTGGTACATACATATCAAGTTTCATAGTCTAAGTAACTTGTCTGATACTACTAAATGAAAATAGGAGAAAGAAACTGTTTTCAAATCAGGAAATATAGTTTAAACAATATAAATAAACCACAATGAACATGGATATGAATATGAATGGAACCTGAAGGCTCGATTTGCATTATAAATGAGAAATATTGGTAATTTAATATGAATAAAATACGTAAAGACGCAATTTCATAGACCAAACTTGCAAAAAAGAAGAAAAAGGAAGGAAAATATTTAGGAATATTATATCTTATACTTTCAAAAGTAAAAATAAAAACAGGAGAAAATATTTTAAATAAAGAAGTAATGAAATGTCGACCATAAGCATGTATATGAATATGATGGACTTTAAAGACTCAAGTTCAATTTGCAGAAAAAGAGAAAGATGTCGAAGAAGAAAAATTAATTTTAGTGTGAAAATCCAAGCTAGGCAATTTGATTTCACTGTTCACCAGTTTTCCTCGCTGTAAGGCGTACGTTTTACGCGTTCGAAAAAAATTTTTTTTTTTTCTCGAAATTCCCTATGTATTTTCAAAAGAAATATTGAAAAATAATATTAAAGTGTGGGAAATTTAATTTGTTAAAAAAGGAAATCACAAAAAATGGATAAAAAAAAACTCTTTAATATTCCCAAATTAAAAAATATATTTTTGGCAACAGTATGTTTCATATGTTTCATTTCATTCATTTCACAAAATAGAAAATGAAGTGAAAAAGAGTGCAGTGAAAAAGTTTTTCAAAAGAAGAAATGTGTTTTTGCAAAAATTGTAAAAAAAAGAAAACGAAGTAAAATAAAAAACAAAGAAAAAGAAAATAGAAAAAAAATTATTTTTTTTGTTAAATTGGAAATATTTTTTTTCCAGGAGCTGTATTCACCGGCTGAGAGCCGGAGAACAACTGATTTCTTTACGCCAATTTAGGCACTTAAGTACCTTCAGTCGAGTAAATTTTGAAGTGTTGTAAAGTCGTATCAACGCATATTCGATTATCTTAGAGTAATCGAAAAATTGAATTAAGTGTTAGAAAATGAAGATAGTGCGCAACAATGAAAATGTTATATCACAAATTGTTGATTGTCGAAAATATAAGTAATAAATCTAAATACTAAATACTATAGAAATGAATAACAAGTAAATAAGTAATATTAATAATGATAACTTATTTTTATTTATTATGGTAAAGCAATATATTTATCAAAATTAAAAAATTTATTATGTGTGATAATTCATGAAGTAAGTTCCAATTTCCATTTCCCTTTAATAGCTTTGAATTGCTTTTAGTAGAATGCAAATAACAAGAATTGCACTCGAACTTTAATTATCACTGGTCCAACTAGTTCTTGCATTGGTGTTGTGAGCTTTTGATTAAAATACGCTTCCTGAGAGGTTGAATTTCTGGCACAAACGCACAGTAAACGATTCAATAATTTGTCGCTGCATTCAAATCAACCATTGTAATAACATTTCAAATGTCACACACAGGGAAAACGAGTCAATAAATTGCCACAATGGCAGCACAAACGGAGAGAAAAGCGGATAGATGCAGAGGAGGGAGCACAAGTCACAGGATACGGACAGAGGGTCCTTGCGTGCAAGTTTTCAGGCAATAAGTAAATAAGCTGCGTAAAATCAAAAGGGCGCACTCATAGAAGCTGCTGTCCTTAAGGAATTGTTGCTGCTACGGCCATGGCTTCTGCTGCTGCTGCCACTGCTGACTGTTCCATTGTTGTGGGACCGAGGCAAGCAAATACCTGCCACAAAACCTGCTCGATGTCGTCGTTGCCGTAAAACCCTAAAATATGGAGCAAATAAACAAATATTCAGCCAGGACCTTTAGTGCAGCGTCTTTTGTTGCTGCTGCTGCTGTTGTGGCAGTCAAACGAGAGCAACCAAAGGCACTAAAATGCGCCACGTGAGCTGAAGTTCAATTTTTGTAGCAGTAGCTGCAGCTGGAGCTGGCCAAAGGGAAGACTTGGCTGCTGGTCCAGCATGTAATTGTCTGTGACTGGGCCGAAATAGCGACCATGGCCCAAACGTAATGTATAATGTATGGCCCCTGTATCGGATGCGATTTGAGGCAATAGAGAGAAACGAATGCTCCAACACATTTCAAAATGAAAATCCGAACCCAAAATGCCACTTGACGCAATAAACTAAATGTAAGAGCATAAAATGTGCGAAATTGCTTGCACGAAACTTCAATACACTCACAAAAGTGTGAAGTGTATGTAGTTTAAGTAGTTTTATATGGCAAATTTTGATTGGTATTCAATTATATTATCAGTTAAACGTTTCTGAGTGCTGCTTAAATAGCGTGTGTTATGCTATGCAATAAAAATAAATTATATTTGATGTTTTATTGTAATAACCGCATGTTTAATTTAAAACATTTATGCCTGCTGTAAACACTAAAACGTTTTTTCGATTATTTATTAATCTAGAATTTTTTTTGTAATAATAACTGTGCTCTCCTTTTCTTTCATAGATACTATTTTGTAGGAGTTGTTAGTTTTCGTGTAAAAATCGGTCAAAAAAGCTTGAGACAATTTATAATAAAAATGAAAAAAAAAAAAATATTGGAAAATTAGATCGTATTAATAGTTGGCAAAGTTTGCAGTTAAAATTATAATTATTATTAACCCAATATTCTACCGTAAACATTTTCACACTTTTAAATTTTTACAAGTTGCGACTGAAGGTACACACGACCCTTTGTAAGGGCATAGGAATTGTCAAATCGAATGCAATTTTTGGTCTCAGTAACCACTCGATGCGGCTCAGTGTAAATTGAAGTTTACACATTTCAAAGGTGGAAATTGAAAATGGCGAATGGAAAGCAGTCGCACATCGACACTGTAAAATGTAAAGTAGCAAATGCCGGCAACTAACACTTCTAAAGGGGAAGCAAAGTAAAAAAGAAGATGGAAAACTATGCTCAGCAGCAGGTAAACCCAGTTTCAGCTTTCTATTTGTTGTGTGTTTATGCAACGCGAATGCGAAGCTCATTTGTGCCTTGTCTGCCTGGCAGCGTGGCTGATGCTGCTGTAACCAAGGAGCAGTCGGCCAGGACACACATGAATCGTGCTGCAGCAAGGATTGAGACTGGGGAGCCGGCTTCACTGACTGACTGACTGACATGGCCTGTCAGCCGTCATCGTCGTCGTCGTCGCGTTGTGTTTCGGTTCGTTAGCTTTGCATTTTTACAATCACTTTGGCAGCTCAAACATCTGACTGAGACGGGGCTTGTTGGCTGCGGGGTGGGGCTGCTAAGGGGGGCGTGACCACGCCTTCCCGTTCAATGGTCACTTGCATTCGCATTCTATTTACACGACATGTGAGCGCACTACAATTTCAACCGACCGAATTTATTTCGTGTACTTCAAATAAAATGTTGGTTTTTATTTTATGCAACAGCAGCTGCAGAATTTCACGTTCAGTTCAGTTCTATTAGGGCAAAGGGCAGTGTGCGGTGTGGGTGAGGTTGCAACACTTTTGGCCCAATGAGTCAGTTTTCGGTTTAAATATGTGTTTGAACCTTTGCTTTGGTTGTGTTTACGGTGCATGAGAATGTTAAACTATCGCAAATGTCGAATCGTTCAGATTGCCTCTCTTTAAGTCTATAGACCCAGAATATTTTCTTTGGTTCAACTCTATTTACGAATTGAAAAGCAATATATTGAGTTTGTTTCATTTGACTCAAGTGTCTTGAGATACAGACTCGTTAGCCTGCATGAATAATTGTTCAGATTTAAAAGATTAGGCATCTATCTATAAGTATCACAATTTTACAGCGAAAGCAAATGACAGCTGAATAAGTAACAGTCTAAAACGAACAATTTTAAATATTCGACACGGGTATTTTTTTATAAAAATATATTTTTTAATTTTATTAGGAAGTTTTGAAATATGCTTGGAATTTATACATTTTCAGATATAGCAAGAGCATTTTATGGCATATCTTATATCTGACTTTAAAAAAGTTATTTTCAAAATTTTTGATATATTTACATGCAAAATTAAATTTTTTTTTATTTTAAACACTAAACTAAACTTCCTGTGAATTAGAATCATTTAAACGTTTGATGAACGCATCCTTTTGAGTATATCTGGACTTGTTTGGCATGCACTTCGGTAAACCCCTTTAAATGTATTTTTTGCCGAAGCTTATATCAAATATATTTCGCAATTTACTCAGAACGATTGGTGTGTAAGTGTGTGTTTGTTATCAGTTGAGCAATTAAAAAATGTGCATGCTGAACCTGTATAAATTTAACTGGATTTTTGCTGCCCCAAACCCCCTCTAAGCCCACTCTCGTTTTATTGTGGCTATATTTTTTTGATGCATTTTCTCAATTGCAGCAAGTCCGGAGCTGCACATGCTGGATTTTGGGTAACAGTAAACAGTTTAGAGTTCATAGCTATTTGCGTTTAAATAGATGTGGTTCTTATCAGAATTTAGCAGTTGCTGCAAGTGTACACATTCTTTTTGGGGCATGCATTTCCGCTCGTAAATTTGCTGCAAAAAGTTTTCCTGTGCATGATTTTTATGGCCATGTGATTTATTGACATTTCCATTAACGGTTGCATAAATGTTTCAACGCGGAATACCGGAAGCGATTTCTTGTTTGTTTCGCCGCGGTTTTCCTTTTAGAGCAACCACAAAAAAAAACAAAACAAAAAAATAAAATGAGTTAAATGGCTTGACTAGGGAATACTCTGCAGTCAGGTTTAAGCGGCAATAAATTAAATAAATTTAATTTTGATCTGCGGTAAGTATTTAAGTTTAAATTCTACGACATATAATATTTATTGGGGTAATTATGAATAACAAAAAAAAAAAAAACAGTTTAGCAAGATGTGCAAATTAAATTTTCCAACTCTGTCGAAAGGGAATTATATAAAAATATGTTGACTTTCGGAAAACTTGATGGCTTGTTAGACTGTTAATACTTTTAACTTTTTCCGTCTGTTAAATAAGCTCAAACAACTTCAATATACCCTTTGCAACCCACTTTCACTCGCTACAGGGTATATAGAAAGAACACTAAAAGATTGCCAGCGCGTATGGCAGCAAATCAAAATGCAAAACGGAAAACAAAACCAACAGAACCAAAAAATAACAACTCGAACGATGGTCTAGAGACTCGAACATAAGTCAAAACCTGCAGTTGATGTTGCAACATCGGTGGGGCGACCTCTTCTGGCTGGCGACTATACTGCAAAAGGACTGCTGGCTGCCACCCGTTGTTAACTAGGTGAGTGCGGAATATCAAAGGAAATGGCGCAAAAATATGGCACGCGGTAAGCAGTTGACTCAAGTGCAGCTCTGGAGCGCAGCAGCAAATGCAGCAATAACAACAACAACTGCTGATGTTGCTTCAGCACTTTTCTCGCTCTCTTCATTTCTTATTATTGCTCTCACTTTTTTGTGATTTTTATTTTTATTTTTGCTTTTTTGGTTGCCAGCCAAGATACTTTTGAACAACTCACAAAAGTTTCCGGCATAGTCGGCAAATTGAATGCGTGGGCTGCAAAGAGCGTTTGGTATTCCAGCAGCCGATTCGCAGCTTTTAAACTTTTGCTATGCTGCGCTTATGCGGCGTATGTGTGATATTTCTTTCTTTTTCGTTTTGTAAATGCCAGCGGAGTATTTGAAAAAGACTTACCCTGCGCCGAGGTGCAAGTGGTTAACTGCGGCGAATATCGATCGGTTAGTCTTTTGATCACATCAATTTGTTCGAGCGTCAGCTGCACTGCATCGCGATGTTGCGCCTCGCAGGGCACATAGGCCGCCCAGAACTGAAAGAGATGGCAATTTTTGATGTTTTAAAAATTCATACAAAATTCATGATATTAAATTATATTTTTAGTTAAGTTTTCTGTCAAGCTTGGACCAGTTTATTGCTGTTATCTTAATAAATTATTATTCACAATTTTTTCAATATTTTTTTCTGTCAACATTCGTTGCAATTTTTAAGAGCAATGTATAAATAAGTAAAAAGTCTTTTAAATTGACCTTAGTTTTTATACAATCATATAAAGTTTACGCATTTATGAAGCTGTGCACAAAGTTGCATTTGGTAACCTTATCACCCCAAAAATATTTCTGAAACATAGATTATTTAATGCAGTTCCAGCTATGAATGTATACACACACTAGCGCACACACGTACATCCAATTGCAGTAGTTATCTCGTTTATTGCCGCATTTCATTATTTGCCTCGAAATTCGAGGTGCACCAAAAGTGGTACAGACGGAGACGGGGAGATGGCGTTCTGTTCCATAGCAAGAGCCCCAACCAACTAATGACATGTGCCAACAATAGCAACAACAATGGCAATACAACATTTCCAAATACCTTATGTAAACGCTCGTCCGAGCAATGGCAATGAACGCTACCTCTGCTGTACCTGGTGCCCGGGCACCTCGGCAATGGCCGTACAATTAACCCGAATTGAGGCAATGCTCAGGCACTTCTGTCCCTGATAAGCTTCAAGCGGAAGAGAGAAAGAGAGAGAGGAGAGACGGTACGTACAGCATCCGGAACTGAGCGAAAATAAGCAAAAGTGCCAAAGGGGCAAGAGGTCATGCGAAATGTAGAATGCAAAATACGGAAGAGGAGAGGGAATGCCAAAAATTGTTTTATATGTGACAAGCAGATACCCTCTAATCGATTTATCCAAATAAGTTTTTTTGTATTAATGTGTTCTCGGTCTGTTACATAATCCGCTATAGCTCGTTTACTTAGGTTTCTCCATTGCAAGATTAAACAACAATTATATACAAATTATAAAGTAATTATATTAAATTAGATTTCAATATAATTAAGCAAGCTACTTTCTAATTTTCTTTATTATGTAGATTATTTAAAAAACTTTTTTAAATATTATAAAAAAATATTTTTTTTTATATTTCAGGCGATCAACGTATTTAATTTAAGACAGTTTTAAACTAAGTTGATTAATACGTGTATGGGTTAAATTAAAATTTGCAGGAATGATGAAGATAAGAAAATAATGATTTAAAAAGTTTTCTAGCTCGGTTTTCAAGGTATTTTGGAGTTAAGATTTTTTTTGTATTTAGTTAAAATTATTTTACAATTGCCAACGTCCAGGATCTACATTTAAAATCAACTTAAGCTCGGCGTGTCGCACTCATAATATACCCTAAATAACCCTTTGGCTAACGCTTTATAACAACTAACTGAAAATAAACAGTGGAAAACTGTTGGGAGCTAGAAGAGCTAGAACATGTGGGAACACTACGCTGGACAGGTGGATAAACTTTGCTGCTGTGTAAAATGGAATTTACCGTTGTGCTTATTGTTGTTGCACTGGTGGTTGAGGGCCACCGGGTTACAATGGTGGTGCTGCTAAAGAGGGGGCTGCTTTGAACAGTGCAAATTTGCTGGTTGTACAATTAAAATTGCACAAATGTGAAGCACGGGGCTGCCCTGGGCGCCCAGATCCAATTGTACAACTAACCGGACAAACTCAACACCTCTAGCAATCACCCTGCCCCTCCCTGTTGCACCCCTATCTACCTGGTTCTTAGCTCTGTTAAATTGTTTTTTGGCCACAAAACTCATTGCGACTCGTTTATTGAAAAGTTATGCAGCTGAAATGCCAAACAGAACCTGAACATGAATTACTATATGAATTGCGACTCTTAAATGTATGCACTTTATCATCATCATCGTCAGCATCTTTAACATGATTATCATTAGCAGGACAATGATGACGTTGCTGATGCTTATGGGAACTGGCAACTGGCAAATGAACATTTTTCAGTGTGTTCGGTTGTTGTTGTTTTGCTTTAATTTAGTGCCCCTGGAATTATTTTTGGTAGCTACGTGCTCTAAGGACTGGTTCTTCTTCTGTTCCGGTATTCTGGCACTCGTCCAGCCTGCCTTACGAATTTATATTAAAAATTATTTATTGCATTTTGTATTTTAGCTTCCTAGTTCTAGTCCACTTTTTGTCTCCCCCCCCTTTTTTTATGCCGTTTTGTGTGCCGAGCGAACAGCCAAAAACTTTTTAATTGCTCTTTCAGTTGTGCTGTCTTCCTTGTTGTGTGTTTGGCATTGTTTTTTGCACTTTGGCCGCTTCCTGTTCGATGGAGACACGTACGTGCTTTTATTTTCCCCCTAATGATATAACGTGATCTAATGGCTCGCATACGTTTTACGGCTTGCGCAGCGACTGTTTATAAACTCCGGGCATATATCATTGGCTCCTCTTTAAATGTGCAATTAACAGGAGACCTTGCAATATACGATTTTTGAGTTGTAGATTTATTAACTGATAACAATAAGGTACCTATCGGCTGTCAAAAGAGTTTAAAACAAGGTTTTCAACTAAACAATCAAACATAGATTTGCAATATTTTTTAAATAATGAACATCAAATCAGTTGTCCAAAACATCCTCATCAGGAATCGGAACACTTTTCTTCAAATGGCTTTCTTTACATTGCCAGGATTAAAAGGTAAGTATTAATAAAAGAACGCTGGAGTTTTTTCTTAATTGAATTAATACTACAATAATAAATAGCGAAATCGGTATTTTATTATAAATCATAAATCGATTTGAACCTTTGATCGATCGAACCTTGATTGTATCGGCAAGTTAAGAACAAATATTATTTTTGTTTATTTTTATTATAATTATTAGTCCGGCATATAGCTAAAAGTTATCAACCTAACTTAATGGACATAGTACTTCCAGCTTGATTTTACGACTAAACACTGCACAGGGTTTTAAGAGCTTCATATTTATATTTTTTATTCAATACATAATTCTTATACATCAACTTATGTCAATGTTATCGACAGACCACTGCAGCTAACCATTTCAGAAATCATCAAAGCGCCTCCACGATGGAAAAAAAGCACATCTTTTGCCTTTGCCTGCGGCTTCTCTGTTTAAATTGCGTTGCAGATAAGAAAAAATGCCGACATTTGCACTGGAGGGCACACAGAACACCGAGCACAGTAAACTCGAAGACAGACGATGGACAGACTGTAACTCTTTTAATGTTTTTTCTTTTTTTTTTGATGGTTAACAATTGGATCGCCTTTGTGCGCGTCATTATGACGCGCACTTTACATTTCTTTTGCGTGTACCTTTTTTTTGTGCTTCCTTGTGCTTTGTTGTTTAATTTGTGCGCCTCCCCTTTTTGGCCCGCAAATCCGCTTAAAACATTTTTGTAGGCATTAAAAAGCACTGCACTGGGTGGTGTGGTGTGTGGTGCTCGCAAGAGGTGTGGTATGTGGCGCTTTTGGGCGTGAGGCTTTCGTCCCTCAATTGAAACCGCAGGCGGCAACAGGTAACGCGGCGTATGCGCAATGTTTTTTTTGCCAGCGAGCTTAGTGTTTGTGTGTGATATTTTATCGGTGTGTGCGTGTGTGTGTGTGCTATGTGTTATGTCTGCCATTGTTCTACGCCGACAGCTGGCAGCAATTTGGGAACCATCCCGCGACAACTGCCATTTGCAAAATATTTTGCTTATGCAGCCGTCAAGTCACCTGTTGCCCAGTTTAGCATCACATAACAAAGGACGAGGGCGGTGGGGCGGGCTTGAGAAGTTGGCTGTTTTGTGTGTTTGCTTTCAGTATGCTTCAAGTGTGTTTAAGCATGGCACTTTGCCATTAGCAGCACCACCTGCACCACCTGCAACAGCAGCAGCGTGGGACACCCACCAAAGTGTCGTCAACGTGTCATTGTGCTTCTGTTTGTGTTCTATCAGCGGCATCCGCACGAGCGCCATCACTGTCGTCATCATCATCATCATCAGCAGCATTGTTGGCTCAAAGCGTATTAATATTTAAAGTTGTTTGACGCTGGCAACGAGGCAACGAGCAACAACAAGAGTGCTTCGGTCGAGAATAACTGACCCAGGGGATACCCTTTAATCAGGTCTACAACATTTTGCGTTGTTTCTTCCCCAAATTATGGTTATTTATTTTTAAATAATTTATGTGTTTATTGCCCAGGTTTCTTTTTGAAATCCCAAGGACATACTACGAATTTTTGTTGTTGAATTCTTGTCGAAAATATCAGATCAGATCAAGATGTTATCAATGCATAATATAAAAATATCAAGTTGTTAGACTTCATAATTTGTTATTTACTTATTATATAACTTAAATTACTGATTTTAAAACTTGAGGCTATTCATAAATCAACCTGCATTTATTAATTTTAGAAAAATATGGGGATTTAAAAAGCTTGGTAAAAAATTAATAAAATCGATTTGAAGTTATCGATAATATTTAAATAATATTTATAGGTAAAATGATCTATACTTATATATATTTTTTGATTGAATGCGGTAAGATATTAATACAATGAATTAACTACAGACACAAATACTGTTCAAGTTTACCTTCTATAGAGTCCGAAACGATATACCCATTAACAGGTATAACAGCGACAACTTGGCTCCCCGAGGACAGCATTTTGGCTTCAAGTTAATTGTGAATGCTTTGGCAATGTTGTTGTGTGCGCGTGATTTGTTGTGAATGGGTTGCACGTTTGTGTGTGTATGTGCACACGTATGTGTGTGTGTGTGTTCATATTACGTTGTGTCTTGCGGTTGTGGCATGGTGATGGTGTTGGAATTTATTAAACGGCTGCTACGCATAAATGCATCTGTCGTTTTGTGGTCGAAATGGCAAACAGAAAGTTTTATGAAAACAACAAATTGCATTGAAATTCATCACAAACTCGTTGAATGCTATTTTAAATATGTGTATTTTCTTACTCATATATTTGCTAAAGCAAAGTCAGCAAATCACAAATGACTCAAATTCCAAATATTTACATATATTATCAATATTGGCACGTTTTAATGCAATTATTTATATTTCATTTGCAATTGGTTTATAAATTGTAGTTTTAGATGATTGAAATGCATTTTTAATTCATATATTACATGTTTATTTAAATGAAATATGTATTTTATTGTTTTTACTAATTTTATCTTGTAAGGTTAAAACAGTTAGAGAACATAATCAAGAATCGTATAATAAAATGTTACACACGCGTTGTTGTATAGAAAAGAACAAATTTAATGCCTTTTTGAATTTAACATAAAGCAGGACTTTTCACTTTGATTAATACACATTTTGTATAAGCTTTAAAAAAAATAAATTGGTGTTTTCAATCAAAAATCTCTTTGCCTGTGAGCTTTATGCAACTTAAAACACAAAATTAAATGTAGAAAATACTGCTCATAAAATGTAAGAAATTTTAATCCCTCTTGCAATTATAAAATTATATATATCAACTGCACTTTCAATTCAAAGCAAGTCTTACTTTAAGCACCTCAAAGATGCCCAAAATTATGACACACAAAATTGAAATGTACTTAAATGCAGAGCTAGTTGAATAATCTGCCAACGCAAAAGTCCTTATATGTATTTAGTATACAAATTTCCGGCTAAGCCCACAGCTGCCACACATCCAGCAGCCCCTCAAGGCCTGCAATAGCGAAAAACAAAATCCTAAGCAAAAACCCGAGCAAATCTCTCTCAAGGAGGCTACAGAGCAAAAAAAATAATAATTTTTTTTGTTTTTTGACCACAGAGCCTGTTGTCTAGCTGAGCTTCCGTTTTATTCGTTCTGTTGGGTTGTGTCTGAAAATCAACATTAAATAGTTTTTAAAAGTAAATACAAATTTCAAGCCAACGGCCAACAAGATAAGCGCCATCCAATTGGCCCAGGCCAGCAGGACAAGGACCGACGACCACTTTTCAAATCCCTTCGCTACATGAATGCTGAATGCGGCAACGTGCCCGGCCCATGTCCTCTGCTCAGATTACAACATAAAATGGCGGCGGCGGCGCAGTTCGTTGCGGCCATATCCGCCTCCGACTCCACAAGCTGTTGGTTTGGGGCATGCTGCATGTGTGCGCTTTCTATTAGGCAGCAGTCAGGCAGCCCAAAACGAGCTGCAACCAGAATGCAGTCAGCCGTGCAGGCGGACAACCGTAACATGACGTTTCCGTGTCCGTGTCCTGGCACTGCCACTAGCGCTGCCACCGGTTACGGCAGCTGCTGCTGGGCCAGTTCCAGCTGCAGTTAGAGCCAACTTTTCGTCTGTCTGATGTTTTTCAACATTGTTGTTGTGTGTTATGGCTGCTACCTGCTCAGCTATGTTACTGCATCAAATTGATGTATACCCTTGCTGTGGGCAATTCAATTTGGATATAAAATTTGGACGCATAGAGGAAGTCATTTTGGACCCCATGAGATATAAATATACAGCTAAATTGAAGCTACCTTTGCTTTCGTACGTGTTTTTATTTATTTATTTATTTTTTTTTTTTGCTGCATTACGCTTTGAACACAAAACTGCAACATTTTTAAAATTATAAGCCGAACCTTGAACTAACCAACAAATTAGCTGAATCTGAACCTGAACCAATTCAAAATTCTCTTCAAAAAATTGCTTTTGTTTTGGTAACTTCAATACTTGTTATTGTCAGTATTAATGCGAAGTAAAATTGATTATTTTACATGGAAAACAAACTTCACGATCCGAGTTGTGAACCGAACTGGGTTTAAAGTCAGCATGTTTGGATAACTTTAACATATTGCTTCCATAGAAACGATTGATTATAGAAATAAAAAAAATATCCATCAGAAATAAGGGTAAATGAAATTCGATTTGAGGGAAAATAACAATCCATAGATCGCAATTATTTTTGCCAGGGTATTTAATCTTCGCCATCTTCCTGCCAACTGTTTTTTCTTGTTTCACCTTCTTTCTTCTTTGGCTAAGCAACTAAAACCCTGACAGCATCAACTGCTGGCAGCTTCTTAGGCTGTAGATGCAGTTGTACCAGCTGCTGGCTAAAATCCTGTTGCAGCTGATCCTTTTGTTTTGCAGCTGCTGTTGCCGTTGGGCGCCAAAATGACTAAAATTGTTGCCGTGCTCTACGCTTCTGAGTTCTTTATGGCCTAAACGTGATTTTCAGCTTGTCTATTAAACATTTTGCCAGAGTTTTAGTCGTTGCAGCGCTGTTTTTGTTTTTTGCCTTGGCCGCATCCTCGACGCGCATTCGCTGCACGTTTGGCATTTGGGCAGCAATTGTTGAAACATGTTGTCATCCAGTTAGTTAGTTGCCATGTTGGCATGGTTTTCTGTTTTTGTGTCTGCTGCCTCTTGTCGTTATTGAGTTTAGTTTTCCGTCACGAATTAAGTGCGAAATGTTGCAGTTAGTAGAGCGTTGGCAAACTTTACATGAAAGCTGCTTATCACGTATTTTTAAGCTACAAGTGGAATTTAAAATGCAAGGCAAATGCTAAGAATAAATTAAGAAACTTGTGAATGCAAAGTACAAATTACAAGCTGCCCCGGCATATTTTTAAATTCATTTTAAGACAATAAAAAAATTAGTTCATGTCGTTTTAAATGTGAAAACATGTTGATCAGAAATTCATTCAATAAGCGCCTAAAACCAAAAATCAATTATGTTTATTCAATTAATATTATGTATATCTCAGGGCAGCTTCGTTGTGACTATTAATTTAGTAAGCTAATAAGAGTTACATGCTAGAAGATGACACGGCAACATCTTTGAATTTCGCATAGCTCCCACATAAATCAAATACCAAAAATAAATACCCGTTTAAATGGTAAACTAGTTGTACGTGCCATTTTGGCAAATGAAAAGCTATCCAAGTTAATAAATCAACGGCAAATAAACACTTTTGGGGCCAAGAACCACTTCAATATATCAAATTGTGCAACCAATTCTGCAATGCTTGCTGCCACATGCCTCAAACTGAGAGCCAGCAACCGCCAGGACGATTTTTCACGTGCCGCATAAAAATGTGCTGGCAAGCAAGTCAAGTCAAGAAGCCAACTTCTTGGCATGCTAACATTTCAAGTGCGGCTTTAAGCATAATGAAAATTAACTTTCGCCGATGCGAAACATGGGTGCCCACCTGGCACGCCCATGATTGTTGCAGTTTTAGCATTTGCTCACGCGATTCTATGGTTTCCTGGCACCTCTGAAAATGCCCATAAATTTAATGTTGGTAAACATTTTAGTTTTGTTTGTCGCACAGCTAACAGGTAACAGGTAATTGCAGTTTGCGGTGCAACATTGCAAAACTTGGAAGCGGCAGTAAACGTGTGAGGCACACAAGCTGACACAAGTCAAAAGTTGCTTTTTGTTGGGTTCTGAGATACCCTCTAAGGATAAATATGTGCGTGAAGTACAAAGAAGGTCTTTGATGAGATGTAATTCCGATCCTTTTGCTTCTTGTTCAATACTTAACACAGTTAATCGCCTAAGCAGCTTTTAGAGCCCATTATGTAATTAACTTTTCACAAATAGTAGTTTAAAAATACATTAGCTTCTTAAATTAAATTTTAAAAATAAATTTAACTTAAAGCGTAAGTCTATAATACACATCGATCTAAAAAAGTTACTTAAAAGGAACATAAAAGCTTCATAATTTGATGAAATGAATGCATCTTTTTCTTTTTATAAATTACCAGTTAATTTTTAAAGACACATGAAAGCTTTAATGGGATGAATCTTACTAGCATTATAAATTAAGTATAGTTCGGTCCAAAAAAGTTACTTTAAAAACTGACAAAAGCTCAAAAAATAGTAATTTAAAGTTTCTTTTTCATTTCTAAATCATTGAATTAATTCAGTTCCCCGATACCTATCATCTGGACCGTTTTTCGACTTCTACCACTCATAGCAGATGCCACCCTGCTTCTTTTCGGAAACAGGGTATAATTATGCTGCACTCAATTTAATTACGTTGCCAAATGGCGTGACTTGACTCGTTGCCAGCCATTGCCAGGGAATTGTTCAGTGGCTTTTATAGTGCCACAAGTCGATGCTTATTAAAACTTAACACTTTCATGCTCGTGCTACGCCTCCAGCCGCTTCGACCTGTTTTAGTTAACTGCTCCCGGGCGTCATCATTGCCATACTTATTGGTATTTCAAACTTGGCCGCACCCTGGAGTGTGGGCTGTTAAGGTGGTGGGACGGGTAAGGGAATGTATTGCAGGAAAAACTTCTAGATATTCATGTTCGATGAGTGGTGCAACAAATTTAGGAGTATTGCAGCAATTACTGGTCGAGGGGGGCAGCTAATTAAACTTGTTGATGATGGTGGCAAATATTGCCAAAGGGCAGCTTCAGGTTTCATTTTGCATTAATTGATGTCAAGTGTAAACTGGAGAGTGGGTGAAAACATAAATGCTGCATTCATTAAGAAATTCACATAAGTGGACTTACGTTTTGCGGCAAAACATGCGAAACGAAACAACATTAAATACTTAGGCAATATTCAGAGTTCTGTTTTAGACTTTAATTTGATTCTGTCTTGTATTTATGTTAAGTTCAATATTCAGCTGGAATTCAAAAACTAATATCAAAAATCATATATTTTATATGTACACATCGTCCAAAAGAGTTGTACCCCCATCATTTGCTTTAAACTTGATTGCTAAAAATACACAATTGCCTTAACTAATGGGTTTATAAGCCGGGATAAATCCACACTCAGGGCTCCACAAATTTGTGGCCCATAGCATTAATATCAACTGCAGCTTAAAGAATCAATAATAAGCAATTAGAGACGACGTTCTAAATAGCTATAAGGGACCGTGCTATGGCAAAAATAATTAACGCATCAGTAGCAGAAGCATAAACCAAGAGAGGAACCTCAGAGACCAGGAGCAGCAAAAGCTGAAGTCGCTGCTTCAGGTGAACGTAAATGGGGCTTCATGAGTGGGCCATAATTAATTTTTTCTCTTCTTAATTTTTTTTTTTTTTGCTATCTAAGCTGACGCTGACCAGCTGTAAGATGAGCAAAAGTTGCCTTGACACAAAGGTTGCCCAGACAATGACTAAGAAGCTGTGGAAAAATTTAAAAAGTAAAGTACCTTGAAAAAAAAATGTTGAAGTTTTCCGACTGTGCAATACGCTCTTCTTAGTTTAAAAGTTAAATAATATAAATGGATTTAGGTGACTTTATTATAATGACAACGTAAAATTATAAATTAGATGTAGCATTTAAAAATAATAAATTAGCAAAATGAATTAATAAAAAATTTTGTGACTCTTACAATATATTATTTCAGTTATAAAAGATTTTATGTTTTTCTTTTTTGGAAATTTAAAATTAAATTAATAATAGTTTAAGTTAAAAATATTCTAGAGATTATACGCATCATTGTCATTTCTAGCATTAAAGTTGACAGTAAAGTAGAGCAGCTTAGAACTAGTTAATTGAGAAAGAGTTTTAAAAGTTATTAAAAAGTCTGACAAGCTTGACAGAATATTGTGGCACACAGTCTGAAATGTTGGCTTGCCAATTATCGTTTAACATAGGACGGGCGAACAAACTGGCAGGCACTGTACACTCACCTGTGCTGATATGCGTCCCTTCTTCAGTCGCGTCAGATCCGTGTGGCTCCAGTGGCTGCGCGCCCAGGGCGCAACGTTGCGCAAATCCTCATCAAAGCTGCGGGGAAGCGTGCAAAACAAAAAAAAAAAAAATGAAGAAAACAAAATGGGAATTTATGAAAAAAGTCGATTTTAAAAATTAATTGCATTTGCGAATTGAAGTTGCTCACTTGAAGTCGTTGAGTTTGTTATGCAGGAACTTGCGTATATTCCAGGGTAAATCGTTATGCCCATCGATTAAAGGCACTTGATCCAAGAGCTGCACAGCGACGCGCAAGCGTTCCTCAAAGGGCGCACCTAAAGTGGGGGAGAGGGTCATAAAACTGAGTTAGCAACAGCTACTAACTAACTTAGACACATTAGCACGACGCACAAAGATACCATAGCGCACACACACACACACACACACACACACATAGTTTGCGCATTTTGCCATTTTAAGCTTTGGCAACGTGTCGTATGCGTTATGGTAATTGATTTATTGTCTGGAAGCTGAAAGCTGGGACTTTAGTCTGGAGCCACTACTCACTTGCTGCAACACGTAGCGCCAGAGGCACGGCCACACTGGCAGCGCCAATTATCAAGAGTATCGAGCTGACTGCCAGCCAATGCTTGGCCGCATCGAATCCTGGCCAAGTTACGTATACGCAGCGTATAACCAGCAAACAGCAGCAGTAGCAGCCATGGCATCAGCATTCATGATGACCAGGGACAGCAGCGATTGTTGTTCATGTTGTAGTTGTTGTTGTTATTGGCAGTTCAATGCCAAGTCGTTTGTTGCGCAGGAACGGGAGACGGAGGAGATGACATCGTCGTCATCATTGTTGTTGGTTGTTTTGTATTGCATTTTGTGTGTGTGTTTGTGTGCAAATTGCCGTGACAGTGGCATTGATTACACCAACAACAACATGTTGTTCAATTTTTTGTTGTCATTGTTGTTGTTGTCGTTGTTTTCCATTGTGTAAGCAGAGTAGTTGAAGAAAGGATAATAAGGAAATATGGTTAGTTAAACGTTTAAAATTGAATTGCTTAGTTGGTTTTACTTTACAAAAGACGAGCAATTTCTTAACTCAGAACCGAGTCAAGTTTTATGTTGCATGAAATGTGTGTGTGTGTCTGTGTCTGATAAACGGTAAATAATAGCTGTGAACAGTGCACAGTATTAAGTGATTAACTGTTGTATTGTGCACTTAAAAACGTTTGAATGAAATCACGTAAATGTGTTTGAATAAAATAAAGCCACGGACGAATAAGAGAAAACATTTATCTTTAATATAATATAATCATCAATTTTGATCTTTTGATTTAGAACTGAGAGAAACTGAGAAACATGAAAACAGATAGAGAAACAATCATAGATATAATGAAATTGATCAATATACTTTTCAATCTTAACATATTTCGTTACATTATTCTGCAAGGGTATTGAAAACGATAGTGAGTGGAAATGCAAATGTAAAACTGATTAAACGATTTAATTTAGGTTTTAAGCGTCTCGTCTCAATGACACGTAGTCAATTTTAATTGCAAACCAAATTTGATTATGCAACTTAACCGTTTGATAGCAGCAGCAGCAGCAGCAGCAGCAGCCGCTAAGCAAATAAGTCAACTGAGGCGTAAAACTAGCTCAGTTTTTGCAGGGAAGGCAATCTGCTTGATTATAGACGGACCTGGACTCGAAGTCGGACAAGGACTCTGGCTGCAAAGTGAATTACCGATAAGCAAGTTGCAAATGGAAATCATGTGCGGGTTAAAGTGGTGCGAGCAGTGGAAAGAGTGGACAAGGGGCAGGCATCAGCGATTTGCATAAATTTAACACGACAGGACAACGTCCGCCACGCAGTTTTTGGGTGTGTAGCTAACGAACTGCAGTTGCCCACAGCGAAACTGTGTGTGTGTGAGAGAGCGAGAGAAGGGTGCAAAAGAGAAAGAGAAAGAAAGGAAGCCACCGCACGACTGATGTGCCGTTGATGAGGACGACAAAGTCACGCGGGCATTGGCAACGTTTAACATTAAGCGGCCATGTTACATGGGGCGCAATCAAACGGCTAACGACTAAATAGAATTGTGTGCCCCAAGGGGGTGGGTAGGAGAAGCACTAGCAGTAGCATTAGCATCAGCATCAAGCGTGTCTGCTGCAGACAAGCGCAATGTCAGGTAACTACAAACCAGGGCTGCATTCACAAAGTCAACTAGTAAACTAGTTCGGACGAAATTTAGTTCATGTTGTATTTGATTTGAATTGGGAATGGTTCGCTTTGATAAATTAAAATAAATCAATAATAATAAATATGTATGCATATAAGTCTAAATTGTATGTAAGTTTATGTAAATTTTTACAGCTAAATATTTGCATTTGATGTATTATATGATTATCCAATATTATACATACATGTATTTAGATTGTAATGCTTTATTTATTAATAGCTAAAAAATTAAAATATATATTTTAAAGTTAAGATTTCGTTTGATATATTTATTTTTGTAAAGATTCAATTACGATTTTTACATATCAATTTATTTTAAATTTTCAATAAAAATTTAAATATGTATTAAATAATTATGCTGTTAAATGCAAAAGACGAATTTATAAATAAGAAATCGAATTACATTAAACTAAGAAATCCGGATTTAGGACGGTTTGATATTTAAAGTTTATTAGGTATTGCAAATATAAACAGAAAATATGTAAATGTGTGAGGTAATAGAAAATAAAATACCATGAAAAAACATATTTTCAATATATCAACTTTTATTTTAAGATATTGCATTTTTTGTGGCAAAGTAAATTTTACTAAATAAAACATTACATTTTAAATTTAAGAAGAACAACAAAACAAAAATTGTATATATATTTTGATTATCATAAAATATACTGATGGAAATAGATGTGAAATTTGTGGCAGCTGTTGTGAACTTACGAAATGAATTTGTGCCGGAACTGGATGAGCCGCGGCTGGGACACTGTCGATGCTTCCATGGCATGATGCTGTTGACGCTCGAGTGTAGCTGATGATGTTTCTGCGGCGTTGCCGGAATGCCGCCAGTTGCCCCAACGGTCGCATGATGCAGCAACGAGTG
Organism: Drosophila nigromelanica; assembly: GCA_004149465.1. Classification (NCBI taxonomy): domain Eukaryota; kingdom Metazoa; phylum Arthropoda; class Insecta; order Diptera; family Drosophilidae; genus Drosophila; species Drosophila nigromelanica. The sequence continues at coordinate 59,130 of SCDS01000249.1, read as the reverse complement.
CGCCACATCGTGTGCATGATAATGATGCGAATGCGAATGTGGATGCGAATGCGAATGCGTATGTGGATGTGACTGGGGCAATGTCTGGGACTCGCGCTCTTTGAGTATGCCGCTGCTGTTGGTGCTGTCGAAGGAGTTCATCGTGAAACTGGAGGAGGCCAGGGCCGATGATTGTTGCATTTTCTGATACGGCACACGACAGGCCCCATCTATGTCCACCAAATTGCCAAAGCTGCGACTGTTCATCGGCAGCGTCCAGTCCATGCTGCTGGTGTGGAAAATATGCGCCGGCTGCGCCAGTTGCTGTAACACGCCCAGGCTCTGTTTGGAGTCGTGCTGCTGTTGTTGTTGTTGTTGCTGCTGCTGTTGCTGCTGCTGCTGGTTGCTGGGAAAGTTGAGCAGCGATTGGGAGAAGCAGCGACAACGCTGCTGCTGAAAGTGCGCCAGCTGCTGCTGCTGATGCTGCTTCTGCAGGTAGCGGCTATAGTGGGCCAAATGTCGAGCATAATCGCTGCTCGGCCCAATCGTGTTGTATTTGCTAAGCGCGGGAGCAACAGTTGTTGCTGTCGTTGCTGCTGCTGCAGCTGCTGCTGCTGTTGCCGGCACAAAGCACAAGCTGGGATCTGATTTTTGTGAGTGTGGCGTGAAAATATTGTCCACCTCGTGTGCGGCAAAGGGCGGGCTGGGCTTCTGTTTGTGCGGCTTATTAAGACTGTGGGCGTGGCCATTGCCATTGCTCAGCGGCTGGCACAAATCCGGCTTGACATTGTTGATGCTATTGCTGTTGCTGTTGTTGGCGCACTTCAGCAACGTGGCCGCACAATCGTCAAGCGCCGTTTTGGCGCAATCCTCGAGCAGATCGCTGCTGCACAGTTGCGCCATCCCCAAAGCCAAATTGTTGTTGTTCTTGCTGCCAGCTAACGGCAACAGCTGCTGCTGCTGCTGTTGTTGTTGTTGCTGCAGCTGTTGCAGCAGGCGCAGGCTGCGCATGCTGCCGTTGCGTTTCAAAGCGGGCGGCGGCGGCACGGGCGGTATCATGTCCACATCCGACAAGCTGGGCGTGTCACTTAGCTGCAAGCAGAAGAAGAAACAGAAAAACAGGAAGTTAAATAAATTGATAACTTGCAGCTGTTGGCGAAAAGGGGAAATTGTATTAAACCAATCGACATAAGCAACTTCCGCTTGGGCGCTTTAAGCAAAGGATGCGCCTAAAACCAGGATTGCAAAACTTTGCTAACTGACTTTTAAGGCGAATATGATATTAATCCGCAAAGAATGAGTTAAAAATGTTAAACATATTTTCCCAAGAAAATAAATATATATCACACATTCTCTGTTTTTTTCTGGCTCATTTTGTAAGCAATTTTTTCAAACTCCTCCATTAGCATGTGCCTGTCATTAAGTCAAAAATATTGACCATTAAATATTAACTAATTCGTAGAAATATGCGGCTTAAAGTAACTTCTCAATAATATATAACCAATTTCAAGGTACACCTTGGCAAATTGGGGAAATTGTATAGAAAGATTTGAAGTCCGACACATGCGTTTTTAGCTCTCGCCTCTGGCAACATCAAATTTAATTATGCCATAGATACAAAGCACACCCACCCACACACACACACACACACACACACACACACACACACACACACACACACACACACACACGCACAGCATAAAGGAAGTGCAAAAAAGGGCAAGAAAAAGGTTTTATCCGTGCCGAAATTCGGTTTACACATAGCTGCCAGTTGGCCATCTAAGTGCGCAGTGCGTTGTTGGTGTCCTAATTGAATTTGCTACGGTCAGGTCATCCTCATCATCATCAACATCATCATCATCCGCATTCTTATCATCATCATAAACATCATCAAAACACCGTCGCTCCGGGGATTTGAAATTGAATTCAGTTACGGGAAATACATTTGCATTGATTTGCTTTTTATTTTTATGCGTCTGGCCGAAACGAAACGCATTGACATTAATAAAAATTTCCTTTGAATTTTGATTGCTTTATGTTGCCCCCGCGGACACCCCACCACACCCCCTGCATAGCTTGTTATTGTTGTCGCCTGTCATGTTTCTGCTGATTATTTTTATTATTTACTTAATCCTGCCCTTGCCTTGCTCCCTCTGCTCCTCCGTGCACATGACTGAGTGGAAATTGAAAATTTTCATATTTTCATTACACGACGCGCTGGTAATTTTCGACGCCTGTCGCCGGAACAAAACTTAAATAATTTATGCAAATATTTTGCGGTGGCTTCGCCTGCACAACTTTTTGTGTCCAACAGGCTGGCCAATTTGAAAGGACACGCTGATTTTATAAGGCCAGGTTCGCATTTTTGTTCTTTCTCATAAGTTTCTAATATGCAATTAATTCGCAGGTAAGGTTTGTTTTTGATGACAAGTAATTTAATATTTGGTGGTGTTGGCTGGGGCACAGATAAGTTTTTTAATAAATAACACTAATCTATATGCGCGGCGCTGAATTTTGTAACTAGTTAATTTTACTCTAAGGACATCTAATAGAAGCTGTGGCATATGTTAAAAGTTTATTTTAATAAATGTGAGGGGAGTTTTTTTCATTAAAAAATTGAAAACAAATAAATTTTATGTCAGCTATAATATTTACGATATGAAAATATATTTCTAAATAATTACAGTTTATATCTTCTTTGATTTGGCAATCAACTTCTTGTAAATTTATTAAATTTATTAATAATTTTAAAATATATGTGCACATTCTATTTAAATAAATATTACTATTATTACTTACTTATTGTATTACTTAGCAATGAAATTTGTTAAAACATTTGCAACATTTATTTCATATTTTTCACCAGACAACTGGTAAAAAAGTGCATTTATTTTTAAATAAATTAAATAAATTGATCTAATTTAAATATATGAGCCGGTAGCAAGTATTATACATTAAAATAAATTTCAATAAATCCAACGGGTAATTTAGATGTGAAATAGTAAATTATTTTGTAATATATATAAAAGTGGTGTTTCATACCAAGAAAATCATTTTAAAATAAATAAATACACACAGATTCAGACTGTCACAAAGTCAACTATTTTTTCTGTTACTACAGTAAATTAATCATTTACATTAACACATAAACGGAAAAATTCTGACAGCAACCCACATGCTTTTTTTTATCATAACTAAAAGCCATGGCAACTTTTCAAAGTATTCACTAATTAAAGACCAAAAGTCCCAGACATCATAAAAATACTGGGGTATGCACTTTGAGTTTGGCTTCTTGGTTGGCTTCTCTCTTTGCATACGGCTCGCTTCTTGCTGTAAGTAGAAGTCATTCTAGCATGCATATGCATAACTCCCTCGGGTTGCCGGTTAACTGCGCCCCAAAGTATGCAACAGTATGGTGCAAGCTGTATATGCTTATTTGGCGTTTATGCCACAAATTGGACGCCATGTTTATGAGCTGTGTGTGCTTTTGGTTGAAAGGGGTAGAAGTGTGTGTGTGCGGGGCAGAAAGGGCGGAGGGTTGGACGGGGTCACCGCAGAAGTTGGCTAACCGCAGCTTGCTGCTTTTTTGAGCATTAAATTGCTTGATATATCGCAGCATAACTATGTGCAGATATATAAGTTTATATGTGTGTAGATATTTCTTTATACTATTTTTCAACTCTCCCGCGACTCTTAGCTTAGCTTTCGCTGACGCTTTTCCATGCGCTTTTCTTCTTTTGAATTATACACGTCTTTGTCTTGCCTTAAATTTCATAATGCACATTTTATAATAATTTTTCGTCTACTTTGCTGCAATTTTTTACCATAATTTATATAAGTATGTGGGTGTCTGGTTCTGTTGGTGTGTGTGTGTGTGTGTGAGCATTCATCATTATTTTTTTTGTTCAACTTGCTCGCTACAGTTACGAAAATTTTACTGCTCAGCATAGCGAATATGCTTACAGTATGTGTATGTGTGTGTCAGTGTGTTTATGTGTGTGTTTGCTGGGCGTAATGTTGAGTTATGGCAGTTTTGTAGTTTGTGCGGAAACTTTTTTAACGCTCTTCTTTCGTAGCTGTTGCTCAGCGAGAATATATCCTCTTACATTTGAGTAGTTTCTTCCTCTTTTGGACTAAGCAGGATATTCTGTACGGGTATTTAGTTAAATGTTCGTAAAATTGAGTTATATCTTACTTCAAGTTTTCTATGCTACCCGCTGCTCATCGCTATTGTCTTTAATCGATTTAGCAAAAGCAATAACCAAAAAAAACTTTTATAAATGCGCAAGTTTTGTTTTAGTTTTATTTAATTTTTCTTCTGCGTTATTTTATTTTGTTTTTGGCTGCTCTGACAAACTCTCAAAACTAAACTCGTAATTGGCCGACTTTACGACTCTATCAATGGCCATTTTGAAGCTTTTTTTTGTTGGCGTTATCATGGAGCACGCGAGCCACAGTTTATAATTATTACTCATAAGTTTGTTTAAGAGACGTTAATGGGTTGGCAATAAAAATTTTTATTTAGTGTTAATAAAATATAAATTGCACATATGCGCTAGTAATATTTGATGAATTTTGTGAAAAACTTTAAGTTTAAATACTTTATGTGTTAAAGGGTTAATTATGTTAAATATCCAGAAGAAATATTTTTTAAATTCAATGCAGTCTTAAATTTTGTCATTTTTATAATGAAAATCTGGAAATACATTTATTTCTCCGCTTTAAAGTTTAAACTTTCTCCACTTGCATTGGCAGCAAGCCTTTATTTATGGATGCAACAGTGGCTTAAATGCGTACTCAATGGTCTGATTGATTTATTAAGTCACAGTTCACTCGGGTATCAAGCATCAATTTGACTCGCCAAGCGGCGTTAGTTGACTGAATTGTCACATAAATTGCGTATACGCTGCTTGGTCTCGCCTCGTACATACAGTTGATGAATTTAAAGCCAGACTTGGCCCGAACTGGAACAACTAAATGGCGCTAAGTGTAAAGCGTAGCGTAAATAAAAATTTAAACGATGCTACTAAATAACGAGTATGTTTGCCGAGGCGGCATCCGGCTGGCAAGCGCCCACGCATGCCACCAAATTGTTGCCACAATTTGCTGCAACAACTCGGAAAGTGGAGCAGCAGCAGCAGCTGCTGGCGCACACACAGCCAAAGTCAGTCTTGCCGTTCTGGGGGTTTGGGGTGTGACCAGTGAACGCATTCATCAAATGTGTCAAAGAGATTTGTTATGCATGGCAGCAGCCTGAACTAAAAAAAAAGACAATAAAAATATAAGAACACAGTAAATCCTAGCTACACAGAAAGCAGTGAGATAATGTGAGCATGGAGGTGGAGGCCATTTGCCCGTAATTGAAGTTTCGCCTTGCGCTGCATGCTAATTGTGACAAATGGCAGCCGCTGCAAAGCTCTGTTTCAAAATGTAAAAGGGTTCTAATCGAATGTGCTCGATTTAAAGATGCCATGGCTATACAAGATATATTTATATTAGTTGCATATCACATGGACAACAGATGCAAAAGTTGGTTCAAATCGGATCTGGCGATCGATATTTATCGACTGACATACTTATTGTTTAATTTATTGGTGCCACAAAATTGTGTTATATTGAGACCTTTCATACGGAGATAGATAGAAAAACAAAGGAACCTTTTACCAGATTGAAGTCATACATTTTGAGTTTATTTTATGCAATTATTAGCTCAACGGCTGTATATTCCATCTTACCTATTATCGACCACAGGGTTTTGCAATTGTGAGGTGAGGCCAAGCACACAAAGTAAAAAAAGTTCAGCTAGCTTCAAAAGAACAAATAAACGGGAGCTTGGTTTAAATTGGGGGGGCACATGGCATTGTATCTTAATGCGAGTGCTTTATTGAACCGAAGCATATCCAAACTTCTTCAAAAATTATTTTGTGATATGTCAATTGGTTGGGTGGGAATCTGCCTGAAATATCAAATGTGATAAGCATTAAAACATATAGCAAAACCAACGTCGTTTCCCCGATGTGGTGTCTGTGAAAAATGTGTGTTTGCGAGTGTCTGGGTGTAAGCCTGCCTAGTTTAGGTTTAAATTAAATTAGTTTTCTTCAGCATTGCTACAAATTCCTCGCGGGACACTTCGCCATCGCCATCCGTGTCACCTTCATCGATCATCTCCTGCAACTCTTCGTCGGTGAGATTCTCGCCCAGCTCTTTGGCCACACGTTTCAGATTGTCAAACGAGATTTGGTCGGTGTGATCGTCATCAAACAAAGAGAACGCCTTCAAAATATCCTGTGTGGAGTCCTTTTCGGCCATTTTTAGACGCATCAAGTGCAAAAAATCATTGAAAGCAATGCGCCCCGATTTATCCTTATCGACATCATCCATCATATTTTTTATCTCCTCCTTGTTCGGCTCAAAACCCAAGGCACGAATGGCGACGCGCAGCTCTTTCACCTCGATAAAGCCTGTGCAGTCGGTGTCGAACAGATCAAAGGCCTTTTTAATGTCGATCTTCTGTGACTTGGACAGATCAAAGCTCGGCAAATTACGCTTAGTTTTCCCCTTTCGCATCTTTATCATCGCCGAGCCCGACTGCAATGTACCCGCCGAGTTCGTGGCGCTCAAATTTACATCCATGCTGATGTCCTTTGCTTTTTTTACTGTACGCACCAAAAAAAATTGTATTAAATGTTATAAAAAACTCTTTTTTTCCTTTCCTTCTTTTCTTTTATTTTGGTTTTTGAAAAACAAATTTTTTTTTGTTATTGTGTATATGTTGACAGACCTCACTGTTTTGAGAACTGAATATAATACGATTTACGATCTTACTATAAAACAAAACTGGCCGCTGCCTACTCTGTTGCGGCATGCTGAGTTTTAACAGGGTATGTTAATAATTATTGTGGGTGGATGCAAAAAAATTTTTTTCATTATCTCAATTAGTTGCTCAAGTATTCTGATAGTTTTTTTTTTATAGATAATTTAATGCTTGTTACATTAATTTTTCGTACTTCAAAATAATTATACTTAATTTTAGTATATAACAGTCGATTAAACAAATTTTTCCGAAAATTAGTCAACTCAAAAAATATATCCGAAATCGAAAATATATCAGAAATTGATTTTTATTTGGGATTATATGGACCGATTAAATTTTCAAATCTAGAGCACTTAAGCCTAAAGTCTTTTCTAAAAGTTTTTAAAATCTGTAAATCATTTAGGATATTTTAAAAATGGTTATCACTATATGCTGATAATTTTCGCGGCAACTAAATTAAAATGTACATTTAATTTCTTTCTTTTAAATTGTGTTTAAAAATGAATTATAATTGTATTATAGTTACAATTTATTCATGGCTTGCAGGCCCATGAATATTTCAGAACTGTGTTCTTAAGGCCACGTTCTTGCCACCAATTGTGGCGCGGAGTATCGAACGAAGGCACAGCTATGTGTTTTGGACAGGCAGGTGGCAGGTGGAAAATTTCCAGGTGCTGCGTGCCAGGTGCCAGCTGCCCAAATGTCAGTCAAATTTGCTGTTGTTGTTGCTGCGAGTACGTGCCGCGAATTGTTTGCCTATCAAATTTGCCTGCAACAGGCCGCACACACAAACATACACACACACACACAGGCAGAGCACGTGCCTTGGACTTGTGGTTGGGGGCATGTTGCTCATGATTCCAATTACATAAACATAAGAATTTGCCGCTTACCTGCAGCTCGCCGCCAATAGAAGTGAGCGATAATTTACGATTACGCTCCCGCTCCAGTCTCATAAGTATCTGTGCGTTCTGCTCGCAGGTGTATGTGTGCGTCTTGCGACGCCGCTCCAAGCTGTACTCGTAGAGCGGCCGCGCCGCATCCGGCTGCAGTTGCGCCTCGTCTCCGGCCTCGCAGCTGCACAGCGATTGATTGCTGCGCCCCTTGGCCCGCTTCAGCGAGCCGCGATGCGAGCTCGAACGCTCGCACACAAAGTCCGAGAAGGTGACCACATTGTGATTGCTGCCGCTGCCGATGCCGCTGCTCTCGTAGGCGGTCGACGGACGCAGGGCGGGTCCAGCCGGTGCCACGCCCGCTTTTCGCTTCGAAGGCGAAACATAGTAGATGTCATGCTCGTCGAACTCAACGCTGCTGAGGCGCTGTGCCGCCAGCGCTGTGGTTGCCGTCGCCGTGCTGCTGCTGGTGCTGGCCACGCTGTTGCCGCCGCTGCTGAGACTGCAGCCCTGGTCCGCCAGCGAGTGCAGCAGCAGCGGCTGTGCCGCACGTTCGCCGCGCAGCGATTGCTGCTTGTGCAAACGCAGCTCTGTCATTTTGTGTAGCGCCTCTTGCTGTCTCTTTCTGGCACTTGCTCTTTTCTTATGTTCGGTTCGTTTTCGCTGCCGCTGCTCTAGCGCGTCATTTTACAGCTTATTGTCATCGCTTGGCTGGCTGAGCTGCCGACTCATGTTATATTCATGGCCCACACGCTGGCATTAGCATAACACTTTGTCTGCCACCGATTTCTTTTAGCTGCTATATATATATATGTCTTTTTTTAATTTTAAATGCGCCTGGGGCTTTCTACAGCTAAGCCGGCTAACGATTTCCTTATGTCAATATAGCAAATTCGCAATCCGCTTGCTTTTTTTCGTTTTTTTTTTTTTTTTGCCAATCGGCTAACTGTTTGCGCTTGTGTCAAGTTGTGCGCCGGCTAAGCCTGCTTCCCAGATACTTCAGTGCTGTTGTTGCTGACAGCAATGTATGTGTGCCGTCTCATTGGCAGCTGTTTGGCAATTCGATTTGCCTTTTGCCGGATTTTGGCGTAGCTTCTTTTTGTTTTCTTTTTAGGCTGTTTGTTTTGTTAATAGACTCGTCCTTCGCGCCTCTAATAACTGCAAAGAGAGAGAGAGAGAGAGGGAGAAAATGCGTTAGAAGTGAGTGCCAAAAAATGTGTGTGTGCTCTTTGGATTTTCAATCTGCACAAGTGTGCGTAATCTCTGTGTGTGTATGTGTGTGTATGTGGATTCGAGTGCTTATTCTATGCCGCTTAATTGGTTTTTGGTTTCACATAATCCTTTAATGTGCAACGAAATTGAATCTTTAGCGTTGAGAGCATGTTTGGGATTTGTAGTGTTATACAAAGTCAACAAATATATTTTTAATTACATAAAAGAATTGATTAATTTAAACTGTGTTATTTGGCAGAGTAAAGCGAGGATACATATCCCATAAATATTTTTATTTAGGCCTAAATCAGTTTTGTTGAATACTAACAAAAGTATTTATTAAAGAAAGTAACTTTAAAGTTCAGCAACATACTAATATTTATGACAACAGTCAAATAATTTTTATGTTTATTTTACAGTTTCCTCCTGTTAAAAATTTTTAAAAATAAACTTTGGCGCTACAAATACTCGCAAAATTTGTCAACGCACACAAACACAATTGAGTTAAACTCTTGTCAACTATTTAACCCAACACCCTGAAAACTTGATGCTTTGCAACACTGGAAGAGAATTAACTCATTACATGCGCTCATTAAGCTATAACCAAAGTTGATTAAGGCCTTGAAAAACTTTTTTGGTGAAGAATGTGCCAGCGCCGAGCAAGGGACAGCGGGCAAGGGGCAGGGGGCAGGAGAGGCGGAAGGCGAGAAGCGAATGACAAGAAAGACAAGAGTCTGACAACTTGAAGTGCCACTCGAAATATGCCCAACACAAAACGTTTGTTGTCGCCGGGCGAAAGTAAAAGTTGCCGTGGCAAACTTCTTAAAAATACTTAAGAAGCGATAAATATCTCAAAGTATATATATTTTTATATTTATATATATAGCGCACACACATGATATGCTTAGGGCTGATCAGGGGGTTGGTGAGGCAAATGTTTTGACTCTTGAAACTTTGCTCAAGTTGCCTATTTGTTACACTTCATGTTGTTGTTTTTTGTCTTTTGGGGCATTGGAGAGGCGTGCCGCGCCCACTGCTCAATACGACAAATTTGCCATTATTGTTGTTGTTGTTCCTGCTCATACTCATTATCTTTTAACGTTATTATTATGCCGCATACTTCGGTGCTGGCAAAGTTCGTCAGCCGTTGCCAATTTTGTTGTCGGCAGCTTTGCAGCTTTAAGCGAATTCCTTAAAATTCCCTTTTGAGCTAACTTTAGAGCCTAGGCAGCTGCCTCAATTATATGTATTTGAAATTGTTGTTGTTGTTGTTGATTATTAAAAAAATGCCATCGTTTCGCCAAAATGTTTTGCCATTAAATGCTGCAAATGTTGCCTCAGATTTTTGCTTTCAAATCATAGAATATAAAAGAGCTCGTTACAGTCGCAAGCAAACGACCGCTCAATACTCTGTTCACGAGTTTATAATAAGCAGGAACAGTTGAAAGATAATTCAATTTGAATATTTAAACTATGGTTCGAGAAAGTTTTTCATTTTTAAATTAGCAAAGGTTTGCCAGATGGACTTTAATACACCCCCTTTTACTTTGTGCACAGCGCAATAAAATGACTTACAAAACTCACATAAATTCAGATGAATTTGTCTGTCAATCAATAAAGGTAACTGCCAAGGCACACGCGATTTTCTTGTTGTGTGCTTTCTAAAAATTAAATGGGGAAAAAATAAATATCGATGTGTAGTTGAGCGTAAGCGACTTGTAAATTCCCTATTTTAAATAAAATGTAGAATAATTTAATAGACTAAAAAATGATTACATTCCAATTAATTTGAAAATTTCAAAAATGTTCTGTTTTAGCTTTTTTATCATTTTATTTTAGTTTACATAAATACGATGAGATCCGAGTTATTATCAAGTTTTATCCTCGCCTATGCCCATAAACTTATTAGTTGACTCAATTTTATGGCAACCTTTTTTTACAGGGAAACCGGCAGAGGCGTCTATAATCAATAAAAAATGGTAACTGACAGCTGTTGACAGGCGCGGTTCGGGACTTGTGGCTGTCTCACTTAACTTGGCTTTGACGCACGCGCTTCTAATAATAATAAAAACACATTTTTTGCCTCATGCGGTTCTGGTTTCGATTTTTATTTTACAAATAAAATCAAATCAAAGAAAATCAGAAGAAAACGAAGAAGGAATATGATAACAAGAAGCTTAGAACTTAACATATAGGAAAAGTTTATAGGCCTGTCTGCTTTATGGGCGCACTAATTTGGATTAATTAATTTTGGCATTGATTTGGCATAAATGCTGACGCGAAGTGCGGGTCAGGTTCAAAAGGGTTTTGTGTCAGGTCATAAAGTCCAAGTAGGCGCAGTGCTCTCAAGTTGGCACAAAATGGGTAATGGGGGAACATGGACAGATCACGAAAGGACAACGCTGTGAGCAGCGCCCACGCAAATGAAAATCTAATTTAGAGCAACACGCACACAAAGAAACGAAACCAAAAGGAAATGAGTGTGTGCTGGCAGGAGGTAAGTGGTAAGGGTACATACACAAATGATACATGAGCTCATGGCAGCAGTAAAAGCTTCGGTTTGCCTTTCATTTGCGCTTAAAGACCCAAAAGCACTTCCGCCTGCAGCGGCCTACAAATTAACATGGCCCCAATCTGTGATTCTCGCTCTCTGTCGCGTCTCCGCGTGTGTTCGTGTGCGTGTGTGCGTGTGTTTCCTAGTGAGCCCCATGAATTATGACGAAAGCAGCTGCAGACTTAATGGAAAATGCTCCGTTTTGTCCCGGGCCGCCGGGTGCTGGAAACGCACGCAAGGCGTAAATTAGAAAAAAGTAAATTTCCTATAGCATACTTATTTGGGCGCCCGCGCTGCGTATGTGTAATGCGTGTCTGTGCGCGCTCTAATAAGTTGTACGACTTTCGCCGCCTATAAATTGGACACGATCTATGCGCCTAGATTCGGCACAGAAACTTTGCCCATAAATACGATTACGTTTTGTCGCCGGCTGACAACAATTTTGGTTGTCGTAGCACTTTTAATTTTTGACACGTAGCACGAAGCAGCAGAACAAAATATAGAAAAAACATGTGTTCTTTGAAATTGTAAAACCAGACAGGGCGTAACGGGTGGCAACACACACACACACACACACACATACACACACACACATTTTAAACTTCCAGCAGGCAGCGCGTGTAATGAGTTTTCTGGCAGCGGGTCGTAAATACATTCGTCTGCCCGCATTTTCTCGTATATTCCGTATTTTCGTATATTATATTAGTATAGCCCATAGGTGGGCTATAAAATTTGTTTAACACCAATGCGGCGCACGCACACACGCGCCAATCAAATTTATTTCATTTTATATACACGATATATATATATAAATATATATAATTTTATTTTTCTTTTCTTACTTTTGTTGCTGGCTCTGTTGCTGGTTTTATGACAGCGCAGCAAATTAATGAAATTTGCGCAATAAATCATTGGCAAAGCGAATAAAAACGCGAACCAAATATGTTAAACAAATAAAAAATTGGCGATAAATGTAAAAAAATAAAGAAAAATAAAAAACAATATATATGTAATACTGATGCGTAGTTAAGGGCGTTATGAGGCTTATAAATTATCTGACTTTTATTTGATAAGCAATATTTATTAAAGAGTGGAAAATCGCGTGTGAAGTTAAAGGCCATAAGTTTGGTTTTTACATCACATACGTTTTAATTTTTATGTGGAAAAATCGAAAGTTTCGCATTCCTGATCGATTTGTTAATCAACACTTATCTTTAACACAGTAATGACATTTTGTGATGCAAAATATGAATTTATTATTCAAACGGATTTTAAATGAGAATAAAATTCGTTGTAACATGTAAATAAACAATACAATTATGAATGGACACAGAGTGCCAATATCTACCTATGTGTGTTTCTTTTCAACTTTCGTTAACTTAAATTTTTCTGAAATATGGATCTTAAAACTGCGCTCAGCCATTTTTCAATTAATTTCAAATTAATTCCAGCATATCCCCAGCCATTACGTACGCTTAAAAATTCCTTTATTTTTGCAAAAAATAGTTTGCACTTATTTAACTCGAAAGTCTAGCATAAGCCCCAGCAGACGCCAGACATAAAGCAAACCCAATTCCAAAATGAAACCCCATTCACAAGTCATATTTTTGGAGCCAAAGTGTGTTGACTGCACTTTTGGTTACGCGCATAAAACTTTTCGGTCCCGGCTCGTGTCCACCAGCAGCAGTCCCCACTGTAATCTCTACAGCTACCACAAAAATAGTCAACTGGCTATGTGCGGAAAGTGGAACTGGTTCTGGAATATTTCTCTCTCTCTTTTTGTCACTCTCCCTTCTTCTCTCTATCTGTCTTCCTCTCTTATTCTCGCTGGTAATTCCGCCTGCATCCGTTTCTAAAAAGTTGCGCCAGCGACCGAATTCAAGTGGTTGGGGCCAGAGGCTTTTAGCTGACTTAACACCAGCGAGTACACACACTCTAATATATTGCCGACACCACACACACCACCCCCTCCCTACTTTAGTGGCCTCATAAAGCTTGAGCTTAAGCATGTCGGTCTAAAAAAGGGTTTCCTGCTTTGACTTTGGCCAAAAAATTTGCACAAAAAGCGCCCACATGAAAATTGTGCGTATGTGTGTGCGTGGTTGGGTTGGTTGAGTGGGTCAAAAACAGAAGTTAACAATGGCGCTGGTGACTTTAAATAAAGAAATAACTTGCGCATAGTTCAAGTCAAACAATGCGCGACGTAGCGCTAAGAATTTAACATGACTACGCTTTTATATATTTCTATATGACTCTATGGCTGTGGGCGTGAATGTGGGCGTGCCCACTGGGCGTGGCATTTACTTCAGTAACAATGCGCGGCAGGTTACGTACAAGTTTTGCATTTTTATATGTCTCTCTGCTTCTTCTTCGTCTTCTACTTCGTTGTCCTTTTTGACTGGCACCGACAAAAGTTTAGCACTTAATTTTTTCTTTACTTATATTTCAACTTGTGTCTTTGGCTTTTCCCCCATTGCCTTTTGGCTTATTGGCCAAGGCAGCTTAGTCCGGCTTTTAGACTTTGTTGTTTCTATTATTTATGGGCCCACGCATTTTGGACTGCATTTTGACTTATTTACGTACCTTGCACTTCCGCACCAACTACTTTCCGTGAGGCGCATTTGTTTCTGAAGGAAAACTTGGCAAAAAGAACGCACTGAAAATATATAAAAAGGTATATATATTTTTAATAAGGCATTTTCTCTAATGGAACGGAGTTGTTATTATTTCTACAAGAGCTTTGCAAATGCAGCAGCATTTTACATCAAAGTTATTGCGGCTGATTTTCTTCGCCTTTGAATTTTAAATGTGTCATAATTTAATGTCATTCCAACAAAAAAAATTTTTTTAAATAAAAAACAAAAAATTTGTATACCTTAAAAAATTATAAATTACTTTATGCATTTAATCATCTAATGCGCACAATAATGTTTCTGTTGTAATATGTTTAGTTCCCATACAGAATAACTTTAAAATCTGAAATTATGCTGCATTTTCATAAAAATATTTTTGCATAATTAAGCCTCACACATTCCTAGATGCACACACACACACACACACACACACACACACATACACATGCGAATGCAATCCAATGTGAGTTCAGCACATTGTCATAACTAACACAAACTTATTTATCCCTGGGGTCCGATTTATATTACTTCCCCGTTAGCCATGTGGCAGCCTGCCGCACAGAAGCCCCGCTGCCAACGGCTGCCCCGGCAGGCCCATTGGCACAAATACAAATGCACAGTCGTACTGTCGGAGGTTACTACTCCAAGGTCTGTGCTGTAAATTTATCAGTGTCAAAAATAATAGCGCGCCCGTTTTCGCTTTTAATAATTTCCCTCGGCAACGAGCCGAGTGCGAGTATTTGGAGCGGAAATTACTGCTCGAGTTGGAGGAAGGGAAATAGTAAAATAAGTTCAAGTGTCAAGCTTACAAAATGATCGACTAAGAGATATTCTCTAGATGACGCATTTTTTTTTAGCAATTTAAAAAATTAGTGTTTCCACCTTATAATAAAAGATTCGCAGATTGTGCTTAATTTTCAAATATATAGAATTTCTTAATGACCCAAAGGTTTACAAGCCAATTGTTGTTATTGAAATTGTAATAGAGAATACGAGTAGCATATTTCATATTTAAAGTAGTTTACAGGAAATATGCGTACACGTGAAATGGGTATAAAAACAGGCAGTCAGACAATTTGCTTCAATTTATTTCATTCAAATATTTTTGCTGATCAAGAATACATCACTTATATTTCCATTTTCCATTTAATAGGGTATTGAAACAATGGGCAGCCTTAGTGCAGCTGCTGCAGGACACTGGAACGCCACATGCTACACACACACACACACACACACACACACACCCATACAACCGCACACATACATATGTGTTTGCTCTTTGGTGTGCTATCTAAACAATTTTACTTAGTTGTGTCTGGTTTTGCCTCGTGGCGGTTTTGGTAATGGAATTTTGCCCAATTGAAAGCCGGAGCTACGCTCCAGATTTCCACTTATCGCCCGCGCATTTGCTATTTTTTACGATTTTATGTTTTTTTTTATTATTTTGAAGCCAATGCATTTTTTGCCTTTCATGTGTCAACATCAACGCCATCAATTATTTAATTAAAGTTTGCTCTGTGCTGCACTGGAAATCTATTTTTATATTTTTTGATTGTAAATTTGTTTGTTTTCATCACAAAATTAATTTAATTACGTTTTGTATTTTTTTGTTCTCATTATTTTAATGAAAGCAAATTATGGTTGACAATTGCCAGCTAGCTTTTGTTTTTTGCTTCTTAGTTAATGTTTTAATGGAAAATCATAACTTGTTTGTTTAAAAAAAAGTTATTAAAAATGTATGTCAAGTCACAATAAATAAAATTTCATAACATACGCTTAAAATAAAGCTTTTGAAATATGTTCACTTATTTACTGACTGATTGGATAGCTGAGCCTTTTGGTCAAAATCTTTCTCACTTGCGAATATGCCTATATATATATATGTATATTTATGTGTACATTTTAATATTTGGCAACTGTTGGACTTAAAAGTTTCTACCAGAAATTCAAGTGCCTTGGCTAAAACACTTTCCATTAAGATTTCAGTGCCCTACAGTTGTGCACATTAAGCAGAAACTTTTAACATAAATTCAAGACCTCACACTCATAAATACGGACCACACTTACATCGATAAGAGGCCGAAACTTCAGAGCTTGTGACGCTCAGAGCATATAATAATAAATAAAATATGCAGCAGCAGCAGTTCTGCCAAAAATTGCCAACTTTTTTGTTCTCTGTTCGGTTCTCTCTTTTATTTTTTTTCCTCTTTGTTTAAGCTATTGACTAAATACTTTGGCAAATTCATAAATTGAGGCACATCATAATGGCATAAATATTTGAAAGATCCAAAGATGCAAAGCAACGAAAAATTACTAAGCAAAATGCCCGAGAAAATTGAGTTGAAAACTTTGGCCTTTTTCTTTGGTGTGTACGCGACGGGGCACGGGTCCACAACTTTATTGACTTGATTTTTAGCAGAAAAAAACAAAAAACATAAAAAATATAAAATAAAAAGAGTCGCGCGTGCTAAAATACCCTGTCAGCAAGTATATAATATGCTCGCTTCAGTACATTTAAGTACATCCTTTAATCATGACCAATGAATAAAACAATATATATTAAATAAAAATATAAAATTAAAAAATTTGTTTTTAATTATTTGATTTAATTTATTAACATTTTTATCCTATAAACAAATTTATGTAAATATCCCCCCAATTAAATGAATACAGGGTATACAGAAACAAACAGTTCCAAGTTCCCCAGTTGGCAGTTGTTAGCTGCCACGCTAGCTTATTCATGAGCATTCATCAAAGCTCACTTAATGCCGCATATTGGCCAGGGCTTAAACAGTTTTTGACCAAAGGAAAACTTGGATATTTGGGGAACGTCATGTAATAATCCACATTGATATTAAATGGGCACAAAAACACCGGAGGAAACTTTTCCATTCATATGCAGCAATCGAACTTGGTGACTCTGTTTATTAGCTTTAGAAGCAGTGAGACAATTAGGGCACAGGTAGGCGTGGCACAAGCGGCGAGTCCATTATCACAAGCACAAAAAGAAAAAAAAAAGGAAGGGCATTAGACTTTAATAAGCCAATAAGTTTGCGCTTAGGTGCCTCGTCCTGTCGTTGGCCTTGTTGCCACTCAAAAGGCAGTGCATTAATATTTATGCTCGTATTACGCTTGATTGTGGCATAGACTCAAGTTGTTGCTGTTTTTACTGTTGTTACTGTTGGTAGGCCAGACCATGCGTGCGTTATAAATAAAATTAAATGTATCAGTTAACTTGAATTTGGTTCGAGACGGTGTCGATAAGTCGACTCTGGCCACCGTCTAATGAGATTCTACTTGGGCCCTCCCTCGGACGAGTCTTTGCTCTTGGTGGGGTTAATGATGCGTCCGTTAGCATTTAATGTTCTCTTGGCTACTTTAGAGCATTGTGATTATCCCACGTTGCGAACGTGAAACGCAGCAGGTGAACCCTCACGCCTCGGCCGTGTGATTTGTGGTTATTACCAACAAAATTGTTTTCCAAACTCTGAAGAATACAGCTTATCTACTGGTGGATTAAGAAACCATTAAACATTGTATGGCTTAACATCATATTTATTGAAGCTAGTGTAGTGGTAGACACCTGAAACTTGTACTATATACTCGTGATAACCCGCGTAAGATAAAGTATTAAGATATTTTATTTATTAAAATTTATTTCAAACTCAGCTAACTTTATCAAAACTTAACCGATTTTTTTGTTTAATCAAGTTTTGACCTCTAAACTGATTCCACATCTATGATTTTTACATATTTGAAAATTAATTTTATTTTAATTTTTTGGTCAAAAAACCATGTGCTCCCTCCTTACTCATTTTCGAAAAAAAAATGTTTTCAAAATTTTGAATAGAGAATTTATAGTTTTATTTGACTGTATTGGGGTCAATTAGCATAAACAACAACATTAAAACCGAATCTGAGGGGGTCAAAATTTTGACATGAAAAGCTTTTGGTTTCATAACTACCATATTTCAAACACCTATAATTTTATCAAAACTGAACCGATTTTCATGTTTGATGGCGTTTTTGGCATGATTGCTTTTAGATTTCTTTTGAATTTAAATTATAAGCATTTTTAACTATATTTGATTGAATTGATATCGTATTTGTTAACTTTATTATATACGTATATGACGTATGTGTACAAAATTCAATTAGTGCACAAAAATCATGTTTTACTGCTAAATGCGGATCCATGCTGCATTTAAGTAACAAAAAAGCACGTTTACCTTACCTATCACAAGTTTTTTATCAAATAATTAAGCTGTGAATTCCATTACTCAAATTTCGCAGTGCGAACTCAGTTTTTGGTCCGATAACTAGTTGAAACTGATGTGTTACACGCACGCGAGCAAAATAAAAATAATGGATGGAAGATATCGCAGAGGGAGAGATAAGGGGAGTGGAGTAGACGTGGAAGGTGGTGGCAACGTGGCTTTTGCTGTTGCCTGTCTCAGGTACAACAACAATAATAACAACAACATTGCACAGAATTAACTCGCATGCTTGGCATAATAAACATAACGGGACTGGCTTCAGCTGCGCTCCTATTTTGTCTTCATTTCTTTGTTTATTTTATTTGTTTTCTGCTGCTCCTTTGACTGGATTTATTTGCGCAGTATTTGCGCTGGCGGGCTGTTAACATGCGAAGATCCTGGCATGTCGCCTTGGGGCGCAATACTCCTACATGAAAGAAAATGGCAAAAACTTGTAGCCTTTCGACTCGACAGTCCCGTAAGGGCCACCAAAGGCCCGCTAGCCGCGATGCTAGCTGGCAACATGTTCGCAATTAGTGGAGAGTTGGCAGCTCAAAGGCTTTTGCTCGGCGCTGCTAATTGAGTGGCTGCGGCTCGGCAATGCGGCGTATGAGCAATGCCTCTTGGTTTTGTTGTGTGTTTTTTTTTCGTTAAGCCTAGCAATTAAATTGTTGTATTTGGTTAGCCACTTAATGCGCCACAAACAATTTTTTTCTATTTCCCCTTTTTCTCTTTTTTTGCCCAACGCACCTCAATCACTGCCAACACAAATTATGAGCCATTGCCAAGCTACGAGGGCTAATTGGCAAGTTAGTGAAAAGGAAAAATAATAAAATTAAAAATACTTTGTAACATAAAATGTAAAAATCAACCATGTGCACAGCCAAAAAGATAAACACAATATGCAATATTCTTTTCTTTTTTAAATCCCTTTATTATATATTAAAAACATTTATTAATTATCTTTATATACCCAATTATACTAATAAACGCCCCTCGTACATCTTTATGAGTTATACAAAAAAAAAAAAAATAAATAAATAAAAAAAATTGTTAGCAACTGAGATGAAATTTAATTTCCCCAGTGGATTATTCAGGTGCGTTACGAGAATTATTTCAGTGGGTCTATGAAGACGCTACAACAGCATAAATTGGAGTTGTGACAAATTGTAGAAAATATTTGAGGAAAAATATGATGAAAAATGAAAGCGCAAAAATGCATAAAATGAAACTGAGCCATTTTTATGGACTGCCCGGAAAAATCAGAGTAAAAAAAACAGAAGAAGAATTGAAATGAAAAGGCAACAAACTCAGGGCGAATTATTGAAAGTCTGCGCATAATGGAATTTAAATAAACATTGCTAATAAAAATGAATTTCAATTGTGTAGCAAAAAACAAAAAAATAAAAAATCAAAAATGTATTCATGCCTTAAGTTTCTTTAAGTTTATAAACGTATAAAAATAATTCTTTACCTTTTGCTCGGGCTTTAGATTCTGTCCACAGCGAGGCATTCAATCAACGCCAGAAAAAAGTCAACTTTAGTTTTGGCTGATATGAAATAACCTCCATTATTCATGTCACACTCTCTCCTTCTCTCTTATATTCCATTTGCTGTCTCTCTTCATCTATCACTCATTTTGAATTACACAAACAAAAAAAAGGAAAACCCGAAAAATAAACTTTATGCTCACTTGCCCTGTGGCTTTAAAAAAGGTTTTTATTTTTGTGCGGGGGGTGTTTTGAGTTCTGTTCTGATGTATCCGTCTGTCTGTCTATCTGTCGCATTGTTGCCTTTTGCTGGCACTGGCTCTTTGTGTCTGTCTGGCAGCCATTTTGGCACACCCAACGCTCACACACACACACACACAGTTGGCACTTACGCGCTCTTGGCACGCTCATAAAATTTTATGATTTCGATCAACTCGAGTGCGGAAATTATTAAGAGTCGAATCTGTTTCAACTTCCTGCGCACTCCGCCAACAGACGGCCGCATCTGTAGGCACAGCTATCTATATATATGTATATACATATATATAAATGTAGCACCCCATATGCACATGTATGTGGGTGTGTGTGTGTGTATATTCGCTTTCCAAATTTCATATGACAGCTGCCAGAGGGCTAAGTGCAAACCAGCCTCAAAGGCAACGATAGAGAGTGAGAGAGAGCGAGATAGCACGCACAAGCACATAAACTTCAATGGCCAACATTGCCAAACATTCACATTGTATCCTCTTCCCCCCCGAGCCCCCTCGGCCGATTTCTTTTTGCTCTGCATGTGGAGTGCCCGCCATTTTAATTTATATTGTAGCTGTGTTAAAGTTCAAATATAATAAAAGAAAAACATCGCTGTTGCTGTTTCTTCTTGTTTTTCACTTATTTTTCTTTTGCTGTTTTTTCTCTCAGTTTTTTTTTTTTTATTTTGAGTGCTCGGCTCCGTAAAGTGCGTTTTATCTTTTGGCAGGTGGCGCCCGTGCTGGCTACGGGACTGGCAAATTTCTCGCCAACTTTTGCCAATGGCCAATTTCTTAGCGCAGCGTGTTTTTTTATGAACAACTCTGCAATGAAATTTCCGTTTCCTGTGGCCGCCATTTCATTTACTGGCAAACGTTTTGTGTGAAATGTGTGTGTGTCATTTGTGCTTTTGTTAACACACACACACACACACACACACACACACACACACATAAATTTGACGAGTGTGTGCATCATCTTGAGTTCTCAGTACAAAATAATCCTAATGATATTGCAACAGTTGTGTGTCTACATTAATAGGTAAAAGGGTTTTTCTGGCTTTTAATCCAGCTTAAATATTTTAAATATATTAAAAGATTTTAAAGTAGATTAAGTCTAGTTATTTCTGCCCATTTTTCTTATTGCAAATTTTTTTTTTTGCTTTAATATTAGAAATATTATATATTATAGTGTTAAAAAAATATATTTAAATTAACGCTGTGAAATACAAACAATTAAGGACTTACACGATTGAAATCCCTTTTGACATGCAAAACTGGTTTTCAATTGGATTAATCATTTGGGCATTAAGCTCACATTAAATCCAATTAGCGGTGGCTATTTTAAAGTGTCGCTTGGATTTGGAGCAGAGCTGCCATCAAAAGGACATAAATAACTTTTGGTCGTGCATGCTTGACCCAAATGTAAGCTCAGTTCAACAAAAATTTCACGCACTCGTGAAACCTCCCACCAAAAAAAACCAAAAATGCCTGAAAATAGCAAACAAAAAGGGGGAAGAGTAGCGGGAAGAGTAGCGGGAACAAGTTGTGACCGCTTCACAGCTTTGTGATGGTTTCCTTAACTGATGCCCCCGATAGGCAACGCTAAGCTGACCCATAAATTTTGCATGCCTTTAACGAGGTGCTGCCCTTACCTGCCCAAACACCGTTTTCCTCCGTTTAGTAAAATGACCGTAAAGTTATTTAAAAAAAACACAAACATTTTCAAACAAGCAAAAACACACACAAACATCGAGTGAAAGTTTAGAGATAAGCATTGGAGCAGCTGTAAAAAGCGCATAAACATGCGTGTCGGGTCAGTTTGAACAACGAGCTGAAAGTGGAGTTGACTGGTGGCACTGCCACTGAAGTTGGAGCTGATAGCCAGCACCTCCCACCCGGCACACACACCCCACCTGATATCCTTGATGTGTGCACTTTCCTTGTTGTTCTCATTTTTGTTGGGCTACTTTCAAGGTACTTAGGGCGTTTTGAATTTTTTATGAGCATTTTTCCCTTGGTCGTAATGTTCGAAACGTATATTGAAATAAATGTGAGAGCTTCACTTTGCGTGTACTTATATGTGTGTGTGTGTTTGTGTGTGAATACATGAGATTGTGTTTTTGGCACACTGTAAAGATTTACATATGTATGTATTTTACTACCGCTTGCAGTTCTGTCTTTAAGTTTTGTCGGTTTCCAATAGTTTCCCAATAGTTTTTTTAAACTAAATTTGAATTTTGAAAAAGTTTTTAATGGAATTTTAAAATATTTGTGTACGATTTTTAAGACTAAAGTTGTAAAAAATTTTATTTATTCGAGCAGCTGCTATAGTTGTATTTTTAAACTACTTTACACATTTTCTACAATTTTCCAATCATATAATTTATAAAAATTAAAACCGCTTTCAACCTTTTCTAACCACTTTAAAACTAGCTTTAAATTATATTTAAGCCAGTGCTCAACCAGCCAGCTGTGAAACACTATTTCAAATTTAATTGATTTAACTACATTTTGTATTTGTTCTAAATAGACTAAAATGCAAGTGCCTAATTATTTGAGCCAGGAAACCAGTTGATTTAGTTGTGCACTCTTTATAGTATTAAAGCTTCTCTAACTTTTTCCACTCACATCCTGTGATGGTGTATTTTGATTAATTGAATTGTTTATCGGTGCTGCCACCTCTGCCTGCTGGGGTGCTGTTGATATTTGGAGAGTTGGCTAATGTTTACCGGGCTAATGTTTACCTGCCATGTTTATAATATTCACAATATTTTATGCCATTAATAATGTTTGGCTTTTGGCTTATGAGTTTTTAAAGTGCATGCAATATTGATTAAATTTGTGGTCAGCACTTTGTTTGCCACGAAATTAAAGCGGCCTTATATACATATTATAAATTTATTTTCCATGATGAAACAGTTTATATATATTGTAGCTATTCCGGGTAATTTTATTATGGCAGTGACGGGTATTTAAATTTTGTTTTGAAATTTGGTATGCATAGAGTCCTAAAGAATCCATGTATTTTTGATTAGTATTAACAGCTAATCAGTTTAGCTAATATACCTATGTGTATAAATAGAACTGCCATGACTAAACAATTGGAAACAATTGGTGTTTGTTCAAAAAAGTTGTTCCTTATAAAAATCGGGCTATCATAACATATTTAAATGCATATACAATACAAATATGCACATACATAATCGCAAGGGTATTAAAAGTGCGGCAGTCTGAGAATAACAGTTCCTTCCGTTTTTTTTTTAAATATATATATATATTTTTTTAATATATTCGTTTCTGTTTAATGAGGAACTGAAATATTTCATAAATATTTATATACATGTTTGGTCAACCGCTGTTGGGTTATGTTTGCTGTATCCATATTTATTTTTTATAAGCTTTTCAATCCTCATAATTGCGGCAAATTCTATTAATGGATATTGCATGCCATAAACAAAAATGTAATATTATTACATTATTTGGCTCTTTTTTTGCTGTTGTTTGTTGCCATCCTTTGAGTTATGCATTGTTTCGCACATTTGGTGCGCCGATTTATTTTGTGGCGCTCATAAATTTGACTCGCGACGCGACTCGTCTGTACTTGGTCCTTTGGCCTGTGGCAGCACTCTGTCACGTGTTGCATGTGGCACGCACACGCACACATATATTTGCACTCGCTGGCACGCGGTTTTTGCTGGTGCTCTGTGCTGCGAACATTGCCACACACCAGTTGGAATATTATTCATTTTTATTATATTTTGTCGCCTTAACGACCATAAATTGCATTAAAAATGCTGTCATTGAATACAGCAACCGATGATATTGGTGGTGCAGGTGGTAGCACCTAAAGGCTGGCTACAGTAAAGATTCACAGCAATTATATATACGCGATAACTCAAATTTTATTCAAATTGGATTGTAAATCGTTTTAGAATATGTTAAAACAAAAATTAAACGATTTGAATCTTTATAAATATAAGTAAAGTAAATACAAATAAAGTAAAATAAAAATATAAATAAATTTACATTTTAAACAAGTTCAGTGTTTAATAAATTATTGTTGTCCAAGGTTGTAATTATTGAACAAATTAAAAAAAATTATATATAAGAGGATGTGTGAATAAACTAATCAGAAAATAATTAACACGAAAAGTAAAATAAATACGAGAAATAACACCACATAATAGAACTAGAAATTCATATATACACATACATTTTTTGAATTTTAAAAAAAGCATACATTTTTTTTATTTACGAAGTCTATTTTGAGCTCTACCTTAAATTTAATTCAAAAAGTATAACCCATATTTTCTCTAACTTTTATAAATCCATACATATTAATTCATCGATTTTTTTTGTTGCACTTTCATAATTTCTTTGATATCTCATATCATATTATATATGAAAACAAATCCAATCACCATAGCAACTTTTTACTGTAATTGTTGCTATACGTTTTTAATTTATGTTATCAACAACAATAACAAATTTTGTTTTGCTTTACGCAACGTTTTTCTACATATTTTGAGGTGGATGGTAAGAGCAACCAAAACGTTTTCAAATATGTAGATGACGATGCTGACGACAACAGAAATGAAGTGAAAAAATGTATGTGGAAAATATTTAAAATAAAATATAAAAGAATATATAATTTTTTTTTTTTGGTATTTGCTGTTGTGGAATTTTGTGCACATGCCGCATTTGCAGGGTTTTTTTTTATAGTCGCGTGGGTGACAATGTTGGGAATCCCTTTTTAAAGATATTTTATGGCTAATGGCTTTTGCAGTCAGATGAATTGAATAAGCAAGTGCCAAACTGACAATATAATGCAAAAGTCAGACTTTTGAATGAACGCAAGCGGCAAAAATTTGAAAATATCTCCAAAGCCAAATGCCAAAAAGTTGGACAAGAAGCCGAACAAACGAACGAAAAGGAAAAAAGGGAAATTTATAAAGAAAATAAGGCAAAGAAATGTGTAACTTAACCCGCATCAAGAATTTGTCACGATTTGTAGTCATCGTCCTCGTCGACGTTGTCGTGTGGCATGAAAAATGACCAAGTTGCCACAGTGCGTATACGTAATGTGCGCTGTATCTGCTCGTCTTGTAAGTCCTGTGATAACTGTATGGTTAGATTTGGCTACGCCTCACTCTAACACACACATCACACACATCCCCTCTCTCTGTGTGTGTGTGTGTGTGTCTGTCACTTCACGCCACTTCACGCTTTCAGCTAACACAGCAGCGAACTGCTTCACACATCGTTTGTCACATTGTTCGCAAGGATTTTTCGTGAGCTCAAAATCTTGGTCCTTTGCTTTCTGTTGTTGTTCTTGTTGTTATTGTTGTTGTTGTTGTCGCTATGCTTACAAATAGTGCCAGCTATTGTGAGTGTTGTTATTGTCAATGCCATTACTATTTGCTATTATCATTGCCGTTCCCCTTCTTCTTATTGTTGTTGTTGCTAATATTTGTTGTAATTTTTCATCTCATGTTGTGTGAAGTTTCTTTTTCTTCTCTCTCTGTGTGTGATGTTTGCTTTTTTGCCCATTAGCAGCTCTGCGAGCGGTTGGTTGGTGGGTGAATAGGTGTTGTGGGCGTGTCATGTGTAATCAATTTTCAAGCCATTTGTGTGTGCAGCTACCAGCACATAGATAGTTTTCTCCATAGCCCAGGTGCTGGGCACAGGTGTACAAAGAATCGAGTTTATTCGGAAAATGTAGGTTGCCTCTTTTGACTTGTGATCTGCAAACACTTGAAAGACAATTTTACAGCAACTATGTGCATAAGTGGGAAAATTGCTTAATGAAAGAAATTCACAGCGTAGGAGTTCCATTGTTTGGGGATTAGAAAGGAATTTTGAAGCTTACGACAATTTCAATTATTTAAAGCTAAATGAAATATCTCTCATATTTCAAACTTATATGGCTCGGTTAAAATCTAACCGATTTTTATGATGCATGCCATTTCAGCCTTGGTTTGATTTCTGATTTGTGCCAAAATTTACAAAAATATTGACATGAAAAGCTTTCAAATTCATAGCTGCCATACTTTAAACTCCCATAACTTTGTCAAAACTAAACCGATTTTCATGTTTGAAATTATTTCGGTAATTATTTGTCTTCTCTGTTGGCTTTGCAAATAAAATATGTGCCTTATTGAAAATTTGAAATCCTTGTTTTTTTTGTTATTCCACTTTGAACGAGATATGACTGTCGATTTCACCCGACTGAAACATTCTTACTGTATTTATTTATTTTTAATTAGTAGTATTTTAATTCTAAGTTTCAAGCTATAACTTTAAGAAATGTAAGCAAAGCCAAGTTCTAACAACTAAATCATTATCAAAAGCTACTTATAAAACCTTTGAAGATGAGCGACAAAAGTTTCGTCACCCTCCGAGCCGCTCAAATTACCATTAAATTTTGCACATGAACACAGCTAATGCTGAGCCGAAATCTCAATTATCAGAAAGTGAAAACAAGAATCACAAAAAAATAAAATAAAACAATTAAACTACAAATATTACAAATTTAATTACATGGCAAAGTTTGAGCCAAACTTTTGCGGGGAAGGAAGGAATAAGATAAAAGACTGTGTGCAGAAATTGAAAACGCGATAAACAGAGCGCATATATTTCATGGCACACAGTGCGTATGATTGACATTAAAACATTAATTATGCAAAGCGCAGACGGAACGAGAGACAAGAAAAGAGGCAGCGACAGACATTCAAACAGAGGCGAAAGTCACTCGCATAACTGGCGTCAACTTTTTAGCAATGTTGAGTGCTTTGTGAGTGCACAGCGAGTGCATTTGACTGAGTAGAACAAAAAGCAAAAAAATAAATGAAAAAACCTGCTCAGCGAATGTTTTGAGAAACTTTTGCGTGGTATTTTCTCATTTGGCCCAAACGAGGCCAAGCAAAACTTTGCGCGCATACACGTCGTATACGCAATGTCAGCCACTTAAGGCCCAAAGTCAAGTTTTAATTGTTCCACGAATTGATTTAAAATGCTGCCACCGCTGGCCCACACACCGAAACCAAAAGCATTTTAAGCTGCTTCATTAATATGTCAGACATCCTTGGACCGTGCGCCGGATCTGGTGGGACGAAGGGAGAAAGAGCGGCTGGCCACCACCCCCCCGCCCTCCTAAATGGCCGCGTCGTGTAATCAGCAGTGAAAGGCGTGATTGACAGTACAGTGAAGCAAGCAAGCAGGGCCAGCCGCTGTTGCGCTCGGGCATATTTTATTTATGAGCAGGCATCTCCAAGTCTGGACAAGGATCCAGGTCCTGCGTCGTCTGATTGCGCCTTCTGCAAGCTTCAATTAAATGCACAGATTTTCTGCAGCCGGCACGCCAGGGGAGCTGCTTATTGTTTTTAATTTTATTTGCAAAAGTTGTGGGCGTGGCATTTAATTGTCGACATTCAGCGCCAGGAGCAGACGAGCGGGGGAGGGGCCACACTGCGTATGCTTAATTGAGCGTTTGGTTAGTTAAAAATGTTGTTGTTGCTGCTCCTGCTGCTGTTTGTATTGTGTCTAATTAATGGGCGTGCCCAGGCCGCAATTGTACCTGTTTATGGGGTGGCAGAGCGCAAATGGGCGTGCAAAGCGTTTATGCATCCCTGGCTGATTGGTAATCAGATTACATTCAACGGAAAGGTAAAACTACAAAGAGGGCTTAAGAATAGCCTTAAAACAAATTCATTTTGTGAATATTTTTATCGAAGTACTTTTTATTAAATTAAACATAGTTGATTAAGGTACACTAAATGTGAGTATTTGCCAACTTTGTCAATATACCGACCATTATTTTAGTTATGATTTGTTTATTGGATTGATTCTGCATCTATGACAATTGAACTGAATGTATTTTGGAAAATATAATTTTTTTATTATATTTTTTTAATTTTATGCTTACAAATTTATTTATTTCAAATCAAATCAAATTTAGGGATGAGTGATTTTCTATTACATCTCAAAAGTGGTGAAAACTGTTACCTTTAAAATTTTCCTAGTTTCCCCTTTCTGAAGTTCGAAATGCCGTTTTAAGAAAATACATTTTTTTAAATTGTTTTCCAATCTCATTTTCCAAAAATCTAAAATAAACTTCATTAAGAGATTGTTGGAACCAAAAGAAGTATTAAGGAAAACTTAAGGAATGTTTAATTTTTGTGTCATAATTCATACAGAAACTGATACAATTTTTCACTTGAAAAGCCCTTAATCTTCTAAATTGTTAGAATATTGAAAATTACTTAGATTACTAAGCCACAGTCACTCTGCACATCACTCTGACTGGCCCGCATGACTTATTCATTATTCATTTGACTTTTTGACACGGCTTCCTTATTTACTTATTTTTAACAGACTTAAAATCCTTTCTCGATTCCATGTCAGTTCTAATTAACACAATTAACATTCAACGAAACCAGCGCACAACTGACCCAAATTTTACCTGTCCGAAAACCTCTTTCCACCATTTTCCACTCGCAATCCTTTCTTGAAACGAAGCAACGAATTTCTGGAACATTTTTAACGGGCCCATTAAAATTTCATAAGCAGAAATGTAACAAGGAAGTGGCATTTAATGTGTGCCAGGCTGACAATCAAAATTCTAATAAACTCAATTAAACAACTCCGACGTTTCCTTGACAATTTGCGAACATGAGCCAGAGCTTGAGGTTGATGTTGATGTGGGGAAGGCGGGACTGAAAAATCAATTTTGGCTTTTCACCGCATTCAATTTCAACAAAGTCAGGAGAAGGGCTTTAGTATCTTGGTTAGCGTTTACCCTGGATTTTGACTATCTCTAATACAAGAATATATAAAGTTTTTTCCTAGATGGATAGAGCTTTAATATTATAAAAATATTGATTCAAAATTATATACAAGGCTACGTCAACGCATTTGTTTCTGCATGTGTGTTGCATATACCCCAGCATACATTTTACATTTACGGGGTACACAAAACTAAAGGTAAAGGTTGTCAGCCGTTCTCTTTTTTCTACCACTTTTTCGTTTGCATTGAGACTGCGGTAATCAATGTGTCAGAAGTTAATGCAGCTCGAGGTCGCAGTTCAGATCTGCTTTTCAGGAGGCACTTAAGCCGTCTGTCTGCCAGGCTGCCCGGTTGCTGGCAGGATGTCATGTGTAGGCAGAATGCAAAAAAGCATTGCACAAATTGGCTCTGGCCACTAGAATGTTGTCCACGCCGTCAACGTTGGCGGCCATTTTGCAATAAATTTTACAAAATGTCGTCGTCTGCGTTTCCTGTTTGGCACTTTTGTGAAATATGTGTGCCACACACGACATCCGCTTGTCACACACACTCTCTCTCTCTCTCTCTCTCTCTCTGTCTCTCAACTCTCTCCATCCACTCTCCGTAATTGTTTATTATTTCAACTATGAGATAAAGCGACCGCTGCCACGCCCATAGATATTTGCATAAATGTGTCTCTCGCTGCTGCTGTTGCTGGCAGTCAGAAATCAAATAAAAGTTGAGATTCGAGTTGGAATTGGGGCCGGATGGCTGCATCATCATTCCCGCCGCCTTCTTTGTTATTGTTGTAAATTCTTGTTATTTATCTTATAATTATGCAAATGTGTGAGAAACCAGCGTCGCCTAAAGTAGCTCCCACTTCACCTCATCGCACCCCTCAATGTGCTGTGTGTGCCGACAACAATTTTGTTTTGCATATTTTGAGTCACAAGGGTCGCAGCCAAGTCAAAAAGCCAGAAAAATCCAGTCAACCGATTTCTGAAAAAGTCAGGAGGAAATTTCGCTCACAATTTGGCATGTGTATCCCACTGTCGGTGGGCAAACTTACTATAAGTGGTATAGTTTTTACTATTATTATATTAATCACAATAATTTTTGTACTTTGAATTTGGAAATATCAAATTTGTTATCTTTATATTTAATCCTTACATTTTTAATATTTCTTTAAATGTGTCTGCAAGTTATTAAAATTTTACCAAAATTTGATTTCAGAAAGTTTTTTTTTTAATAAATAATAAATTCGTGTTTTAAATTAAAAACCGAATTATTTCTTAAAAAGTTGGTATTCTGAACAACTGTAAAAATTCTTCTATCGATATCCTTAAAAAAAAGTATTTTTGTATGAGATTAAATCAAATTTATTTGATATATATTTCTCTTAAAAAACTTTTTAATCATATTTTTTCTGTTTGCTCAAATTATGCATTCAAATTTTCTGGACTGGAAAGATATAATTTTTTTAAAGCGT
Organism: Drosophila nigromelanica; assembly: GCA_004149465.1. Lineage (NCBI taxonomy): Eukaryota > Metazoa > Arthropoda > Insecta > Diptera > Drosophilidae > Drosophila > Drosophila nigromelanica. The sequence continues at coordinate 28,798 of SCDS01000249.1, read as the reverse complement.
TTTCAATATTTGTCATAATAGAATTCCAAGCATCTGTTTTTGCGTTCATTGTGAACAATTGTTGTTGCTTTTGCTTTTGTTGCAAGCTTCTTGTTGTTGTTTGTGTGGGTTTTGTGTGGTTTCTGTTTTGCTTGGTTGCCAAAAAATAACAAATAATATTGTTGTTGTTATGCCCGGCGACACAAAAGTTGTCCCAACCCAAAAGCTCACAACGATGATGATGATGGTGATGGTGATGACGAGGTCTTTCAATTAACGGCAATTCAATTACACATGTTGGCTAAATTCTTGGCCACCCGCTTTACGGCATATGCTACAACAATTAATTAAGCAAATCTCGGTCAAGAAGTAGCTAAAGCAGCTCTAGCGAGGATTGCTGGGCGGGTTCGAGGGACGGGACCTGATTAGCTTGTGGGGCTTTTGTGACTTTCCAATTAACTGTGAAACTCAAAACGGGCCAAAAAGCGTTCGATACAAATTTGTAATGCAAATGCAAAGGGGCACAAAATCATTTGGGAAATCCACTCCGGCAAGATTCGCTTCATATGTGAAAATGCTGTCGACTGCAGCATATGGATTTTCAGCTGTTTGTCCTTTTTTTTGGTACCATTGCTGAGATTTTCATGTAGCTTGGCTCACATCTTGGCTTTCACATTCTGACGTAATTCAAAGCCAACTTGCTTCAACTTCTGTCGCTTTATTTTCTTTTGCTTTTAAATTAGACAACCAATGGGAGCTAGAGAAAGATGGCAAGCTCAATGTTGTGTTATTTGTTGTTGTTGTGTTGTGACATGTCGTGTTTATGGGATTTTGTTACTTTTGGGGTTTGCCGTCAGCCGAACATTATGCTGGCCTTTTCTCTCTCGTTTTTTTCTTCTTCTTTAGAAAATGATTTCATTTTATTTTGAATTTTGTGAAATAGGATATTTATTTGCTTCTTAGTCGCTGTTTGGCTGCATTTGGATTTGGCCTTTTCCAAATTGGCAAATAAATAGACCGCCGGAGCCGTTTGGTTCGCTGCTCGCTTTGTCAGTTAGGTTTCAAAGTCCCCAAGTCAATTGTTTGACTTAGGTCAGTCCTTGGGCTCGCATTCACATTTGTTTGGCTTTTCACAGTGTATTAAAGACTTTCTTTTTTTCCACCCAAAAGCTCTCTGGCCAGAGCAAATTAATTTTGTAAAATGCTCAGAAGGAAGATGTGAGACAGTTTGTCGTGTTTCTATTCAACGATTGAAATTTCTAAAAGGAATGAGTTGGGGAATTTAATCAATAGAGTGTATAGAACTTGATTGAAAGGGAAGCCACATATTTGGGGCTCAAGAAAAGCTTAGCTATAACAAAATATAAAAATAATAATCACATAAATTATATAGTTAAAAGGCAGTTGGCACATAAATAATTTGTAGGAAAATTAAATACAGGCATTAGAATTAAATGTAAATTATGCATATATATTATAAATTTTTAGTTTTTTTAGTCTACCTTTCCTTTCCTAATTATCATTATTTATTATATTTGTTTTCAAAACTGGAGTCTTAAATTGTCATAACTTATTTTTCATTTCCTGTTCTTCCCTTTTCCATAAGCCTTTTTAAATTGCAATAATTTTCTGTATTCTCGCTCCAAATAATTATCGCTTAATGATGTGCACAGACACAACACAACAACAACAAAAACTGGAACTACTGCAGTAGAACTACATATAAATTGTCTGCTTTTGGCACTGGCGAAAAACTTTTGTTTGGCACTCCTCCCCCGCAAACAACCAGCCCAAACAAGTGCATAGTTAAAATCAGTTCAACGAACTGCTGCCAAGCGATTTGACTGCATTTTCTTAGTTTTTGAAACATAAAGAAGTGCAAATAAATTGGTTTTAAAAATATAATTAAGGAAAACGAACTTCAAAATATAAATTGAGAAAGAGCCGAAAATATAAATATAATAAAATCTGTATTTTTTTTATTGTATGTACTTAATAATTTATAATTTTTATAATTTTTAAAGCAGATTAAAAGAAAAGAGTTTTAAGTATATGCTCCTCAGTCATACAAAGATATTTCAAAGTTATTAAAAATATTCTACAATATTATTTTTCTTTTTTTTTAATTAATTGCAATTCAAAATTTATTTTTTAAAGTCGAACGTCTAAAAGCATTATAAACTTTTCTAATAATATCATAAAAACTAAATTTAATTTACTATTATTTATACTTTCGATCTACCTCAAGAGTTTATACAGCTGATTTCTGATCATATATTTCTGTATTATTATTCTAGGGCATTAAGCAGTCGATGCGCTTTTATATATTATTGCTTGAGGTAATGTCATTAACCTAATGGGAAATCTTATCGAGCTGCAAGTTGATCTTTGGCAAACAAACAAGGAAAATGTATATGATAACTTATCAGCTGAAGATTACGAATATGTAGAATAGGTAGAGTTAATCAGTAAATTGGCATTTAAAATGCACTCAAAAAATATGTATAAATTACAATATATTCAATATATATTTTGTTAAACCTGTTGTCAAATGGCTTGTCATAGTTACTCAACTGTCAAACAGGTTTCCAAACATATAAACCGCGAGCTGGTACGCAGCTTGCGATAAGCTAAAAAAATACGTATGAAGCTTTAAATTTTAGCTGCGTGCTAAGCTCAGGCAAGCAAGTAATTTATCAAATAAACAAACAGTTTCACAACTGCGTCGGTTAATTGAAGTAAATTATTTGTATCCGTCAAAATTCTCGCCACATTTATCAGATCGCATTGCAGCTCCAGCTGAAAGTTGTCCCCCCCGCTGGGCCGCATTCGCCCAAAAGTAACTTAAGCTCTTGACAATCTCGACCTCGGTGACTCGGTATATGATTAGATTAGGCACAGCACAGCAGCGTATAGCTCTGGCACAGATATCTGGCATGGCCAGCAGTTCCAATCCAACTGTTGAACATAGCGCAGCTAGTTCGTCGACATGAGCTCTGAGCAGTGGGAGGCAAACGAGGAGCTAAAATATTTTCGCGAATATCTGCGCATACCCAGCGTGCATCCCGATCCAAACTATGGTATGTTAAGCAGCTGATGATTTATTTTAATCCACTACATAATATATCCGTAGAGCCCTGCGTAACGTTTCTGAGGCAACAGGCCGCACAGCTGGAACTGCCCCTGGCTGTTCATTATCCCTTTGATGCGGCAAATCCGGTTGTAGTCATCACCTGGCTGGGCCTGGAGCCGGAATTGCCCGCTATTTTGCTTAACTCGCACATGGATGTGGTGCCCGTATTCACAGAGAATTGGACACATCCGCCCTTTGGCGCCGATATCGATGCAGAGGGTCGCATCTTTGCCCGCGGCACGCAGGATATGAAATGCGTGGGCATGCAATATCTGGCAGCTATCAGGGCTCTGAAACGCAACGGAATCAGGTTCAAACGGACCATACACATGTCATTTGTGGCAGGTAAATAGAACTATTTCATTTTAATTATAATCCTAGTCATATACATGAAGCATATTCATCAAAACCAAGTAATCAGGTATTCCAAATTTGATAAGACTTCGCTTTTGTTTATGTTGTACTCATAATATAAGTACTAATTACGTTATTTGATTTAGATATCTTGAAAAGGCTACAAGTACGTAGTTAAATTTGTTTGAGTCAGGGAACGAAAATGAAAACTTTTATTTAATTTCAGTAATTTTTTTAAGTAATCTTCACAACTCGAAAACATTTGCTGCAAATCTGTGTTTATTGAGATCAAGAAATAGTCTCAGTGAAAACCTCTAAGAACCGTTATAGGGTATACTTTGTGATAATTCGTCACTATTCGTCCTCAGTGATATAGTATATATGTGGTATATTTATAATCTTTATATGTGGTATATAAGAAGCTCTAAGAACCTCTATTGATACTGATCAAGAGTAAATATACATACTTATGTATATATAGCTTTCTTGCGTGCATTGCATTTTTCTTTACTAAATTTAAAACCCTTTAAAAAAATAAAGCTAACACTTTTTAAGTAAAGAAGCTTATTTTCTCGTTGATCATAATTGAATTAAATAAAAGTGTATAGAAAAATTTTATGTTTAAATACATTTTTCTTACTTATTCACAAACCGAATAAAAAGAGAGTTTGGGCTTGCAACCATGTTTGTAATCCCCATAATTTAACTAAAATTTCAATTTTGATTCTATCCCAGATGAAGAAATGGGCGGTCGCCGTGGCATGCGTGTCTTTGTGGAGACTGACGAGTTTCGGGCTCTGAATGTGGGCTTTGGCCTCGACGAGGGCCTCGCCTCGCCCACGGCCGAGTTTCCTGTTTTCTATGCCGAGCGCAGTGTGTGGCGTATGTCTGAGAAACGAACAATTCTTTTCAAATATTTCATAAAATATTTATCCCATTATATAGGTATGACCTTTAGGATATCGGGCACTGCTGGTCACGGCTCGCTTTTGCTGGCCAACACAGCTGGCGAGAAGTTGAACTTCATATTGGACAAAATGATGAAGTTACGCAAGCAGCAGGTGGCACGGCTCGAGAATAATCCGGAGCTAACAATCGGCGATGTGACGACCATAAATCTGACCCGAATTGGCGGTGGAGTGCAGAGCAATGTGGTGCCACCACTGCTGACAGCTGGCTTCGATGTGCGTCTGGCACTCGATGTGGATTTTGACATGTTTCTGGCTCAGGTGCGTGCCGGACAATTTTCATTTACCTTTTAAAATGATTGAATACAAGCTGTTACCTTAGTTACACAGCTGGATCGAGGAGGCAGGCGGTAACATTGAGCTGGAATTCGATCAAAAGCATCCCTTTGTGCCGCCCACGGCCACGGATGATAGCAATGCCTTCTGGCTGGCATTTAAGAGTGCCACAGATGAGTTGTAAGTGGTGAAATGCCAATTGGAAAGTAAGTGGAATTCAATTCGAATACACATCTCTCTTTCGCAGAGGTCTTGATGTCAGGCCACAAATATTCACGGGCGGCACCGATAGTCGCTATTTGCGCAAGTCAGGCATACCCGCCTTGGGTTTCTCGCCCATGAACCATACGCCTGTTCTGTTACACGATCATGATGAGTGGATTGGCGCCGATACATACCTGAAAGGCATACAAATATACGAAAAAATCATAAGCAAAATAGCTAATGTGCAGTAATTTGATGTATTTGTAACATATAGTGAACATTTATTATATAGAACTGGCTGTATTACCCAATTTATTTTGGGTCAAATGCTTATTTTAACTCTACAACAACAACAATTTTGTTGGTGTGTCGATTCATGGCTTGAACCACAATCTTAAGTTTTGGTTCGGTTCATGATCCTGGTTTTTACATTAATAAAATTATTATTTGTAAATAAAAAACATATTTTTCCTCTTTATTAACAAGAAGAATTTTTATTTAATTCTGTATCGGCATCTGAAGTCAATTTAAATTTTCGAGTTTGTAATTTAAGCGAAAATATAATTTTTTTTAAATAAGAACTGCTCGTCTTCATTTTTATTTTATAATGCGTTGGTTATGCAGATTTGTGTGCGCTAGTTTGGTTCATGATATATACATTATATAGTATATAACATTTTTAAAATTATTAACTTTTGCCATTTTCCAAGAATTTGTTCGTTTTACGTCTGACAGAAATGAAGTTATTGGTAATTGTCAATACTGAACAATATTTTCATATTAAATAAAGAAGATAATTTCTGAATCGGTTAAAAAGCAAATTAAAATTAATTTAATTCTTTGGGGTCGTAGTTGGTATTGAGTATTGAGCCATAGGCAATGTTTTCATAGTAAATATAAATAATTTAAACGGTTAAATGTAAATTATAGTTAAATTCTTCGCCGAACGCTTCTGAGGCTCATCAATTATAGCAGCAGCAGCAGCAGAAGAGGAAGGGTTCGCTGCAGCAAGGGGAGGCGTGGCAAAAGAAAACTCAATTAGAGCGCTAATTAATTTATTTGCTTAACAAGCCATGTTTGGCCGCAAACTCATTAAGTTGTCACATGTAATCAGGGTTCAGTTTGTCCAGTCAAAAAATACGAAAACAAAAAGAATATAGCATATATATGTATATATATAAAAGAGGAAGAGCAAGCAGCCCAGACTGACAGCTAAAAACTAAAATTGAAACTAACTGACCAGCTCCGGCCAGGACATGGCCATGGACAAGGACAGAGGATACGGGACACAGGACACAGGACATGGTGCAGTGAGCAAACTTTGCAACGTTGCAGCCGCTGAACTTTTAAGTGAGTGACTTATTTTTTCGTCCTGGCAGTTGCCAGGCAGCATGACGTGCAAAGAGAGGGCAAAGTAGAGTTGCGGCTGATGAGTTTCGAGCTAAAAAAAAAAGAAAATATTGAAAAAACTCCAAATCGATGTCAGCCAGCCAAAGTGTCGTCGTTATCGTTGCCTTTGATAAAATACAAACACAAGGCCTCAACCAAATTGAGATGACCTAAGGGGCTGTGAGAGCAAGAGGGTTGCTCTGAACACTTTACCAACTAGCTAAAATATAAAAGTTGATAAACATTATACACAAAATATGGAAAATTAGCAGCTCTGCCCATATCGACTTTTGTTTTGTTGTTAATTTCAACATTTACACGAAAAAAAATATATAAATATATATATATATATTTCATATTGAACCACGTTTCAAAAAATATTTTATAAAGTTGTCTCGAAGTTAGCTTAAAACTTAATTAGATCGTGTAAAGAATAAAAATAATTGCAACAGATTTCTAATAAATTTTCAAAAACAGTACATTATTTATTAACTATACCATTATAGTTTGGAATGTATATTGTAAACCAATGCGACGACATTTTTTTGACAACTTTAAGTTAAGCCCGCTGTTTACCACATGGGGACCTAAAGCTTAGGCAAATTACAAAACTATTTTTAAAATAAATATAATGAAAAAAAATTAACAATTGCTCTTTTACATTTGTTTTACATTTATTTCTTGGATTTAGAAATGATTTCAAAATGATTTTTTGCATATTATATCCAAAGCCATCGATATTAGCTCATAATATATCTCATAAAATCTTTTAAATATTTGTTTAATGCCAGAAGTATGTAAGGCAACCCTCGCTGAGCACGTTTAAAGAAGCCCCTGCAACGTTGCATTATAATTAAAAACCTTCAAGTTTTTACAGTCGATCATTAGAAGTTCATATAATGACAAAGCAAGTGACACGTGTAAGTTACGGCTAAAAAAAATATAGAGAAAAGCAAAAGGAACACAGAAACTGGGCAACGTTAAGGATTTTTGGTTGTGTTTTATTTGCCGTTGCCGGACCAAGTTTCCTGGCGTTCACAAAATTGAACTTGGTCCTAGGATAATTTTTGTCAAAATGCAACGTTCGATATGAAACCACGGAGAGGACGGGCGATACTTGTGGTTGGCTATTGCAAGAGTTGCGGGATGGGCGGTGAACATGTGGGTTGCGGGTGGGAGGTTGTGTGCATTTGGTCTGTTGATTGTGTGGGTAAAGGGGGGAGTTTGTGTGTGCGCTGCATATTGATGACGTGATTTGCATTTGAATATGCGGCCGGCATGACGTTGGGCTGCCTAACACGCTGCCACGCTGTAGCTGTTATACCCCTTAGTTATAATAAATTATTAAAAATGGGTATATGCAGTTGCAGTTAATTTTGGTTACAGCATAACGTATATAGAAATGCTTAAGTTAAAAAATGTCTGATGACATCTCCCATCTCCCATCTACCGTCCCATCGATTTCCTAAACACATTTATTAATAATATGCCGGATATAATCAGATGTAGAGATACCAACTTTGTCTTCAGTCTCGTCACTTGCGAATTTTTTATAATTTTCATTTTTTAATAACACCTGTAATTCTGTTCAAATCGATTTAAATCAATTTCAGATAAATATCGATACATATCAAGTTCAGTTATATACAGAAAAATGTTGCGAAGCTGTGAAGCGGATAACTCATAGTCAGGCATTCTTAACTACATCACTTTTAGTGTTATATGCATGTTGTTTTTGTTTGCCCATATTGCGCTTCGCAATTTTCACACGTTGATAAACTTGTTTCAACGTTGAACAGTCGTCACACATGCGAGAAGCCATTGCTCTTTCACCTGGCGCCACCTGGCGCCTTTCATCTGCCTTTCAGCAGGCTGCTGTTGTTATCCTGTCTGCCTCATCATTGGCGTCGTCCTGCTTGCTGCCAGGACATTGCCAGGCAAATTTTGTTTTTTTTTTGCCTTACCAAATGCGTTTAATTGGCAAAAAAGTCTGCTGCTGCTGTTGCTGCTATTGCAAGCAAGTTGTGTTGCATAATTTCGTAGCCACCTGCACTACCCGATTGTCCTTATTGTCCTTGCCGTTCCACCGTTTCGCAGTTTGTCTTTCACGATGGTTAATTGCAGCGTTTTGTTGTCCTAATTTCCTGTGGTTGTGCGTTCAACGTTTCCTGGTACGAAAACAAATGCGATTATTCTTCATTTATCGTACGCAACTGCACACAAGTTGGCAGCACCAAAACGCATAAATGCCATAACATTTGCATATGGCACACATCGGCTGCGTTTTATGCCTGTAATTTGGTCCACTTTGCATATTTTAGTGAAACATTTTCGCAAGCAACAAGTTGGCAGCGCCCGGTTGGAACTACCAATCGTTATATAAAGTTATATATAAATATGATTATAAGTAAGGAATGGGGTAGAGTTAAATTTAAATTTAAAGAAAATCCAAGAAATTGCAATTAACTTTGAGCTACCAAATAAGTTAATGTGTTGTATATGTCGAAAAACACACTTAACTGCATAAGAGCTCGATTTTCAACTGGTTGTTCCCAAAGATATCGAATTTATCAATTTAATTTTTAATTAAAATAGATATATATAAAAGTCTAAAGTAAAACATTTTTAGTTTTTCTCAAAAACATTTCAATTTGAAATCGAGCCTAAACTCTATTTATTTATTTTGTAATCTTCTTAGATATCACTGGATCGGATGTTTTTAAAAAAATTAAAAATTATTCTATACTTATTCGGTTTATCACTTAAATTGTAAAAACTTGTATATTCAATGGATTTATCCGATTAATATGCACAACTTCTAGGCTATCTAGCAAACAGTTTCGATGCTTAGATACAATTGACTGTTGTGTTTAATTCAAGCAAAAGATTAATTCCATAACAGTCCCCCATTTAAAGCCGATGCGTAACCGGAATCAAAGCAGAGCGAGACTCACGTTGAGCTTTCGTCTGACGACAATTTGCCTCACAATGCACTCAACGGGAGCCGGTTACGTCGAAAGGTATCCGGAGTTGTGGTTTCAGTGTGCCGGGCTTTTGGCTCCTGCCTCCTGGCTCCTGATGGCTTGAGACCACCTGCGGCGTTAACTCTCTGTCGGGCAGACACAGGTGTGGCACTCAATAAACAGCATAATGAGCAGAACTGACCGCAGGGGCGCAGCAGTTGAGCGTGGGCGGGGGGTAATTTCGGGGCAAAGGTTGAAACGGCCGCTACTTGAGCACCATAATTCAGGACAAAGAAATTACGTAGCCGGGCAATAAAAAAATAAACTTTTTGCCACAGCAACGCAACGGGAGAAGGTGAACGGGGCAAGGGGGGTTGCCCATTATCAATGGTCGTATTAAAAGTTTCGATGTTGCTCAAATTATTTGTGGAAATTGATGCCCAAGGATTAACTTTGCCATAGTGCCAAAGGAAGAGGAAAATAAAGGGCCGAATCTCGTAGCAAAGAAATATAATAAAGGACATATTTTTCGACAGCGGTAAGTTGGTTTTCTCTCTTGTTCTTGTTGGGGAGGGGCACATCAAACAAACGGCGGATCACACCGCTGGGAGCGACTGCCACGCCCCCACTGACTGACAGCTAGCCAGCTCCAGTGGCACATGATGATGAGCAATGATGATGAATTCCTTGCCTTTTGCCTTTGTGGTTTTTGTTTTTTTTTGGGTTTTGTTTTTGCCCACCGCCGGGCGATAAATTTCGATGTGATGCCGGCAAAAACGACTCTTTGCGTTTACTTTCATCTTGCGTACACGACTCGGCGGCAATGTAGTTTCTCTTCTGAATTTACCGAAGCTCAGCCCTCACCCGTGTTCACCGTCTGACTGACATGCCACTCATCAGCTGGAAGCGTTTCGCGCAAACTTTCGCCGACCCACTCCCAACTCATTCAAAGTACACAAAAAATCCAAGAAAAATAATTTGGTAGGCATATCTATCGGAAGGTAGAGCCTTCGTATTATAAATACCTTGGAAAAAATTGTAAAGCTTATATATATATTCATAAAGTATATATGATAATGTAAGATATTATAATTTCATTATAAAAAATGTGTCAATGACAAACTGTTTATGAAAATTAAAATACCCTTTGCAAGGGTACAATCAGTAACCAAAAAAAAAGGAAAATAAAACTTGCCATTCGCCGGTTGCATTACAAAAGAAGTTTTCATTTCCCAGCACGGCCGCAGGACATTATTTCTTATGGTGCACCCCCTGCCACGATTTAGGAACCCTTGTGGCCTGTCAGGCCATTGCCTGTGTGTGTGTGTGTGTGTGTGCGTGTGAGTGTGTATGAGTGTGGGTGAATGTGTGTCCAAGTTTGTTATCTTTGTATATTTTTCGGGAACTTCTCTTTAGCGCTTTTTGTTGCAGTTGGCATAAGTTAAAGATAAACTTGTCCCAAAAAGTTCGGACAGTGTAATTGGTGAAACTTGTGATTAGTGCAATTACTCATTGTGAAATTTTAGGTACTTGCAAATGAGTTTTGTGAATGGACTGTGAATTGAAATAAGGTAGGTTGCGTGGTGAATGTGAATACCTGAATTGGTTTCGATCCGTTAGACTAAACTTACATATCTTAGCTATTCTTTTTGAAGCTCTTTAAGTGAATTTAAATTTAGAGTTTTAGGAATATGAATATACATAAAATATAATTAAATGTATTTGAAAGTGAGTTTATGTTAATTAGTGTGTATTAATATCTGCATATTATTATGAATTAATATTAATCATTTATATTATTAATTTCAATATAGATGTGAATAAGAATATGGAGATAATTATAAATATGGAATATGAATATGAGTCTGCATTAAAATCTAAATGTGGATTTGAATATCAAAATGAATGTTTTTTGTATTGCGATATATTTATAGGTTAACATGTTTTCAAATCCTTTGCGAAATTGATTTCGAACAGCTTAACAGACGCTTCGAAATCGTTCCATAAAATAATCATAAAGAAAGCCATGTAAAATGTGCACCATTCAGAATCCAAGTGAAACAATTGAAAGCCGTTTTGGCCATTCTCTGTGCATCGACAATTATCAAATCCGGCACACATTTTTCTCCCATATGATTTACTTTATAGCATTCCTGGCCATTTGGAAAGCTCACCGATTTTTGCGTTCATTTCCGGGTGTCTTTTGGGGTATTTTTTTTGTTTGCCTCTTTTTATTGCGCCCTGCGTTGATCTGTTTTTATAGCGCTGCGCCTACAAAGCCCACTTTTCAGCGCTGTCTGCACTCGGTGCTCTTTGGGATTGTTGTTCGAGTGTTTTTGTTTTTTGTTTTTTTTTTTTGTTACGAGGTGCTAAATCAAGTTAACGTTTAAGTGACCATTTAGTGCCTATGTTCCGAGTGCTGCCGCCCACTCCCTTTTTCCCTCTCTTTCGCTCTGCCTCTCTCTCTCTCTCTCTCTCTCTCACTTTCCACATCTTTATTATTATTTTGCCTTTTTGTCATAAAGAGTTTTCTTGCATTGCCTTTTGCTGCTTTTTATTGACTGTAAACTTTATATTTTTAATATTTTCTTTATGCCCTTTGCTTTTGTTTCTGTTTTCCCCCGTTTGTTGTTGCTGCTACTTTGCAGCTTGTAATTGTTTTTTAAACAAAGTTTATGACTTTTATGCTGTCCGTAACGCTTCTTTATTCTTATGAGTATACAGAAGTTTTTTTTTAACATTTTGTTTTTTTTTCTCTTTTTTTTGTTTCTGTAAGTTTTAATTTGCTTGTCTGCCTTTTAATGGCAGTTGTATTGCAATTTTTCCAAAAGGAAAAACTTCAATTGCATTTTTCCTGCTTTGTTGCATAAGCGCAGCAACTGAGTAATTAAAAATATGGAAATTCTCTCAACATTTCTCACTGCACCTCAAAGTGGCGGAATTTCAAAAAACAGAGCAGCAAATGAGACTTTCAGGAAAACAGCAGTTGAAGAAAGAAGGGCTTCAAATCAAAGAAAATACCTAATTACAATTCCACTCGTATTTGAAAAATACATTTTACTTTAAGTCGATATTAAATTTCATAGTTTTTATAATTAATATCAACTAAGGTGGGCAAATTTCTCCTGGAATTGCCATGTATTTCGAAAAGTTTTGGTAAAACTTAATATAAATAGTTGTTAATACTTGGTATCCATTTAATTATATAAAGTCAATTGGTAAACTATTTAAAGCATCATTAAATTTCCACCTGTAATTCCACAAGTTTTGTTGAAAGTGCATAAATTAAAGAAAAACACTATGGAAATGCGAAATACCTAGTTGTTTCTTTGAAAACATTATCAACTAGTCATACAAAATGTCAACTATGGCAAAGTCCTTTTATCCATGGTGAAAAGTGTTTGTCAGAAGACAGACGCAATTTCAATTTCTATTTCAATTCGATGCAAGTGCATTTCAATTGCATTGAAGTAATCAACAAACAGTAGCTAACCCACTCAAAACACCCAACCACACACACTTACACACAAACACACACGCACACACGCAAGAAAAATTGTGCCATCGTGTTGCATTATTGATGCTCTCGTTGTTTTGAGTTGAATGAACATATTTTGCCTTGACATACATTGTATTGTTTAGCAAACAAGAGTGTCAAGACCTGGGCCCCCTCTTCACCGCCACGCCCATGCATGCTGCAGCCATAGAAATATGCGCCCTTTCCCCACACACTCTCCTCTCCTGTGCCCCACCCCTTTCACTGAGTGTGTACAGTTTTTGTTCAAATAACACGAGCTTGTACAAGAAAACCAACAGCAGCAACAGCAGCAACTTGCATCAACAACAAGTTGCAGCAACAATAACAACAGTAATGACATTTTGACTGGCAGATTCAACAGCAAACGCAGCTCAAAAGACAGTGTTGGACAGCGGCTTAAAAGAGACGTACACAACGAGTGCGAAACAACTCAGCAAAAAAAAGTTTGCTGCTAAAAACAAACTATGAACGATGAACGTTTAAGGCACGACTCAAATATACCCTCAAATAATCTGAAAAGATTCGAGATCAACAAAATTTCGATATAATATATTTACAATTTTAAATATTTTTTTATTAAAAGGTGGTAAATATTTATTTAGTGCATACATTTTTAAAACGGAAAAGTGTGTTTGATTTTAAAATTTACGCTAGATATACGAAATTCTAGAAATATATATTATTTATAAATTTTTTTTATTTATTCAAGTTCATATTATTATTATATTTAAGTAAAAATTCGTTTTTACTTACTTTCAAAACATTTCTGAATGTTTTTTTCATGAATACGATTCATAAGATTCTAAATTCCAAATTCCTAATTTCCTAAATTATTATATAAATTTTAAATGCATTTCATTTTATACCAAATGTGTATACCCTATATGTACAACTTTGTAAGGGTATTTGGCTTACAAGGCGCGCTGACGACGTTGTACAAAAACTTGTTGGGCGCTTGTTTGGTTAGGCTCTTGTTGTTCTCAGGTTGTTTGCGATAAATATATAAAGTAGATGTAGATGTATGTGTTGATGTACAATTTTGTTGTTGTTATTGACGTTGTTGCTGCTGCTGCTGCTGCTGCTGTTGTCGACATTGAAGTCTGTTCACAAATACTTAACATGGCTGCTCGCTATTTACACATACTTGTTGCAAATTGTTTTTATTGCAATTAGGGCAACGAGTTGTACAGAAGAGAAATGAATACAGGCATCAGGATATTACAGAAAATACAGAGATAGTCCAATGGTTGGGGTATTTCAGTTTTGATGGCTAATAAACCAAAAACAACGCTTGTTCAAGTTTCTCTGTTGCCTCAAAGTAATTTTATTGAGTTTTACAATTGAAGATAAGAATAAACATGCTCTGGTTATTGATAGAATGAAAAGTTCGCCCTTAGTCAGGTGGGAGAATATTGTGGAATTGAGGGAAACTTCAATTGACAACTGAGCAAAGCGAAAAGTTGCGCTGTGAACAGTTTTCTGTTGAAATAAAATTTTCAAATTTTGCAACAGTAGCGAACATTTGGAATATTTTTATTCGTATAGATAAGGACAATTACAGATATTGTTAACATTATTTGCTACTTTATTGCAATTATCTTTCATTACAGTTTATATTGCATGAAAAACTAAAGTATATTTATATGTATATTTTTTTAAAACACTCAAAGAAATTTTAAATATCATAAAACCGACTTATTATTATTTTCATTATCTGATTCAGTAAACTCGTTGTGGAAAATTCATTTTGAGCTTTAAATTTATTTTAAGCTTTAAGCTAAATGCTTGAATGGAAAATAATAACTTTTAAATGCGCATTGAGAAGGCCTAAATGCAATTTTCCGGTATTCCAAGCACTTTTTAATAATTTTCTAAAGCTCCATTAGCTGCACACAAAATACCAAAAGCCAAAGAAGAAGAAAATTCAACTACTCCTTAACTACTTTTTGGGTTATTTTATTGTAATTTATTGTTGTTGCTGTTGGTGCCAAGGATGTTGTTAATTGCCGCTTCAGTGGGCAGAAATGCAATTCGATACACTCAGAGAAAAACGTGTGTACTTTAAATATGTGTCAAATTTATTGAAATTAAGCTAAGCTCAAATTAAGTTTAAAAAAGTTGTTCAAATTCTTCCAAATTTTCAGTCTATCCGAATAAACTGGATTTGAATAGCATATGATTTGTTAATCAGTTCAGATCGTTTTCGTTTCGCTAAGTGTAGCTATAAGAAAATGTTGGTGCCATTTACAAAAGCCAATCAAGCTTAAATATTGTTCTTTGGCTTATAAATTGTATCGATGGGATATGCTTCGATGGGCAGCTCAAAAAGATCTGAGAAAAAGGAGCTGAGCTTTGGATCTGGTTTCTGGTGTGGTCTGGTTTTCTGGTCTCGTTTGGACTGACTGACAGCTGCACTCATTGAGGCAATTTGCTTAAGTTACAAATTGAAATATTTGCATTTTATCTTAGAAATGCAAATGGTGAAAACCCGTTACGTGGCCAAACCCCCGTCACGCCTTGAGCATGGGCAAAGTATCTGTGCAAACAATGCCAAACAAATTGGCTATTCAAATCCGCAGACAACTTACCCCCACCAACCACCCCCGCCCCCTCCTCTTGCCAGCACGCACGAGTTAAGGGGGCTGAGCGCCCTTGTCCGGGTCTGGGCTGTGGCTGCATTGGGTTCACAATTTATGCGTTGGCCCCGACGTTGAATGCATTTTGCAATTTTCATGGGCTGCCTGCTTTCATTTTGCTACTACACGTTCTTTTTTTTTTTTGCTTGTTGCTACCAGTTGGCAACAAAAAAGCCATTAAGATTACTTTCTATGGCTAGATTTGAGTCGTCTGCGTCTGCACAACAAGTGCGAGGGAGTCAGATGGAGAGTTTGAGTTGTAAACGAACAGCGCAACCAAACTCAACACTGAGCGCAACTCACGAAGACTTGATGAGATTTTTGCCTATTTTTCTTTCTCTCTCTTCTACAGCTGATGCAAACGAGCTGTGTGCGTTTGTGTGTGAATAACAATTGATGAGGTTAGAAAATGTAAGAAAACTGACAAAGCAAGAAAAAAAAGAAGAAACTATACGGTTGTGACTTCACGCTGCAGCATGTACGTGTTGCTGCATATTTTTGCAATTAAAATAACCCCCAAACATTCAGCTCAAAAGAATGCTGCAGTTTTGTTGCGTTTGCATTCAAAAACACCTGAAAGCAAAAAAAAACCCAAAAAAAAGTCGACCAATTCACGCTAAAGTCAGGCTGCCCGCACTCACCGCATAATCAAAACGGAATTGCCAAAAATTTGAGCAGCGCTGCATTAACTTTTGATCATTGCTCAGATGACAGTGCAGTTTGCGAGCTCTCTCTTGCGGTCTCGCGCTGCTCTGAGTGCAAAAGTTGTTCGGTGGTCATTTTTAATTGAGCGTAAAATTGGTGTGAACATTAAAGCGGTATTTAATGGTTTTGTGGTCGCTGTTATTCTTCTAAGAGAGGAAGAGAGCAATGCTAGCTGCACTTGAAGCTGTGCGTCCTCTGAGCGCAAATTAGTTTTAATGCGTTCGGGGTGGTCGGAGCACGCGATCAAACGTTGAGTGCGTCGGGAATAGTGAGAAACTCGTAGAAAATTTGAATGCATTTGCAATAATTGCACAATGTTGGCAATAATAGAAATTGGGATTATTGCATTGTGTTTAACAGTTAGAGTAAATGTGTATAAGCAGGCGGGCAAATATTTGTCAAAGTGCCGTTATAATTGCATGCTCTCTCTTACTCTGCGCGTTCGCCACGTAGCTGCCGTGCGCGTCTCTGCGGCAGTTTTGTGAGTGTGAGAGCGCGCGTCTGCAGACAAAAGGTTAGTGTAATTTATTTATTTAGAGCAGTTGAAAATTTGTATGAGAAAAAAGTGATTTGAACTGCGCTTAATTTTTATTTAACTATAACATATTTTACTGCGCTTTATTTATTCAATATAATGCACATTTGTTGAAAATATGTAATACATTTTTTGTTGGTGCGTGAAATAAGTGGTTAGAGTATTTGAAGTGCGCTCTGCATAAATTAATTTCTTTTCATCATTCGCTTTTTATGCCCATTCGTTTGGCATTTGCTTTGTTGCTGTGCAAATTAAAAAATTCTGACGGTTCCTTTTGCGTTTTACCGCAAATAAAACAGTAAAAACAAAAGACAACAAAAAATCTTCCATTCCAAACGCAAATTGTCTTTTATTTCAAGCTCATTAGCTTTTAATGCAATTTCATGCGGCTCAACGCGCCTCAATTTCATGCCACGCGTAAATGAGTGGACATTAGAGCCGAAAGAGACGGCCATATACAAACATACATGCATACGTAAATATACATATACAAATATGCGCACATCGTTTTACATTACGTTTTCATGTGTGCATTTGTTGCTGCTGCTGTTGTTGTTTTACCGTATGTTTTGCGTGCTTTTAAGCATTGACTTTTGTCGCCATGAATTAAATTCTTTTCTCCATATTGCTGTTGGGTTTCTTCTCTTCCTTTTTATTTGCAGCAGCGGTAGCAGCAGCGAAGACGTTTCAACATTTTATGTAAATTTTCTTAAATATTTATGGAAATGTAGCATATTGTGAGAGACTGCGTCAAAATGGCAGCCAAGTAAATACATTTGCATGTGTGTGCGTGTGTGTGAGTGTGTAACATTTGTGGGCACACACATACGCACGCATGCCAAAGAGCACAGACATCAGCATAAATTTTAAATAAATGCTACAAAAAGGGAATATTAAATGCTGTTTGTTGTTGTCTTATGCCCAAAATCCGCTTTTCGCTCGCTTGCTCACTCGCCAGCTCTCGCTTGCGCTTTTTGAGTTGAAACGCACGACTCGACAGCTGAGCTTTTTTAGGCTAATGCTGCACAACGTAAAAACAACAACAATATTTGCTCAAAACAAAACAACAAAAAAAAAAACACAAAAATCCGAGCTCAACCTGCGACCTGCCTTCAGGTTGAAAGGTTAAAGGCATTTCAGTAGCAGATCAAAGTTTAGACGCTTTTAAATATAAGCTTTCATGTTGAAGTTGTTGTTGTTGTTGTTGTTGTTAGTAAGCGTAATGTCGATGACGTTTGCATATTCCTTTCATATACTGCCAACACATAACACGCACACATACATATATAAATGAATTTGAATATATGAAATTGGCGAGCGTAAGGAGGAAGAAAGAGAGAACGTCTGACAAACACTTTATTTGCGCTGATGTTGCACATTTTTTTTTGGTTTGTTAAAGCAGAAGCAGCGAGGAGCAAAGCAAAAGAGAGCAGGGCATTAAAGAAATAACGATATGCATATGTATGCCAAGTGCCAAGGCGACAATTTTATTGAGCTTATCTCTACTGGCTGCTTCTGTGTATTGTGCTGTGAGAGTGCGTGTGAAGACAAAATAGATAAAGAGAGAGAGAGAGAGAGAGAGAGAGCTCATAGCAGCAGTCAATTGGCGTACGTGCCGATAAAGTGAGAGCGCCATTGAGCGCAGTTTTACACAGCAGGAGCCACTCAAAGTGAATCTGGCCATCTGCGTGCGTATGTGTGTGTGTGTGTGCGAACGGAGCTGAGCTTGTCGATCATCAGAACTTTACAAAAGTTCACACACCAAAACGTGCTGCGCGTAAAACTGCGAAGTTCAGAGTGGAAAGTAAATGTAAGGTGTGCATTTCATGTGTGCGACTTTTGAGTACATTTGCTGAGAAAAACTCTTTTCTACACTTTATTTTGATTGGTTTTTAAAGACAGCTATGCATTGATGCGAGAGCTGACTTAAACGTTCTGTGAAATTTAGTTTAAACGGTTGGGAAAAATATATTACTGCATATTTATATTAGAAAAGAAATTAAATAAGAATCATAAGAATCTATTGTTTATCTACATTTTTTTTTTTCTATAGAGCGCACAATATCATAGGCAACCCTCGCTGCATTACTTCTTTAAGCTAAAAGTGGATATTCACTCAATCGAAACTTAAGACTTTTGCAAGTTAACTAATTGTTAAACTTTTCTTAACATTTTCACAGCAACTTTGTAGCTTTGTTTATTACATTTGCTTTCTTTATTTTGTTATTCGCGCGTTAAGACAGTTTTTCGCAGTTGCCCTTTTTAGTCTTTATGCAACTTTTAAAACACATTTAAAATGTATTTGGAATTTTAGCAGCAGCTTCTTCAGCTCAATTTTGTATTCCCCACCCCACTCAGCGCCTTGTGTGCTATGTTAATATTTCTCACATCTAATAAAGTTTTTGCCTGCGTTTAAAAGTTATTCTGCGTTCAACTATCAACAGACACTGCTACGGCCATTACCTGCCATAGTCTACATGCTACATACTTCCTCAGCAACCCCTTTGTGCTACCACCTTTTACCTCCCTTACCCTTACCTCGACTCTTGGCATTAGTTTAATGCGCTTAATCAAATGTTTATCTTTACGCTACCAGCTCCTTGCCGATTATACCGCCTCCCATAACCCACACCACCTCTCACACACAACCCCACTTCGGCTTGCGTTCTTCCTCTTTTCCTTTTTCCTGGTTTTTCTGATTTTTCTCATTTATTTTCGAGCGCATAGATTATGTAAATTTTACTACTTTCACTTCGACATTTTCATTATGTCGAGCCAGGAGGAGACAACGTCTTGCTTCTTTTCCCCCAACTCCTCCTCTAAACACTTCTGCTTGTGAAAAATTGCGTTCTCATTTCGGAAGAAAGAAAGAAGTCAGAATTCGTATTTAAAATACTTGCACATAATTTATTTTCTCGCGAATACAAATCATTTCATTTTCGTGCAAGTCACGACGGCGCAAAAGTGTAGCATATCTTACGGCGCCATTAAAGCCAACTCCACATAGCACTCCTTCCAACCCCCCACTTCCAACAGGCAAGCTTGGGGCCTGCCTCTGATGATGGTTATATTACATTAACTGCAGCCAACAACAACAAAATAGTTCCGTGTGCCAAAAGTAAAATGAAAATAAAATGTAGCCTAAAAAAAGAGGAAGAGTGCGGAGGGAGGTACCTAGCAGCGTAGCGCAATGAATATGTAACTAGTGGGAGGGAAGGAAACCCGTGCGGCATACGGGATTGGGCCGGAAGTGAAGGGTGCTCGACTGTGTGATGCGCTGCATTTAATGTCTAAAGTAATTTGAGTCAAAAAAACGAGGAAAAAAAGGGACCCACTTTAAAAGCCACTGCACAGACATGATATTCTAATAAGCATTTGGGCAAGGCGCCATCTAGCGTTGCAAATTGGCAACAAGTAATAACATTCAAGAGCTACCTTATCGGGAACTATTTCAAAAATGTATTTATTGAAAAAATTGTTTTTTTTTCAGTTTTTATATAAAAATATGTATAATAATATATAACGCATATTTATATATATGAATAATAATATAAAAATATAGTAATAGATACAATGAAATTGCAATTTTTTAAAAATTATAATTTAGTTTCTTATTTTTGATGATTGAATTGAGACAGAGCAAAATCTCCTCAAACCCCCACTCCAGCACATAGCAAATACGCCCAACTTTTGAACTGATAAAGCAGAAATTCAGTCAAGTGTGGCACGCCTCTAACAGCGTTTATGTGGGCGTCACTTCTATGGCAGGTAAACATAGTTATGCTCAACTGTCACATCGCTCATTAGTCCATACATATATATAAATATTTTTAATGCTGGCGACGCGGCGTATGCGTAATTAAATTTTACGTGCGCCACAAATGAAACCAGGTTGTCGTCTGAGCGAGGATTGAGGAGCTGTTTTTGTGACATGCGGGCGTTGATTTCCGCGGGCTTTGCCAGTGTTGGTAAATTACAATTGTGAAAAGTTAACTGTTTGGAAAGACACCTAAACCCTCAACCGCTCAGCAAAGGTGTAAAATAGAAGCGTGAGTGCTCTAGATGAGAGTGCACGATTAGCTGATACCCTTTTCGTTTACACTTAGTTCAACGAAAAACGCAGAGCTATGGAAAATTAAGACAAACTTGTTTCGCGTACAGTAAATGCAAATATAGTTTAAATTTCAAGCTATTATAGGAGGAATATATTTTCAGAAATAATCCCTAAACAAATCATAAACACATAACATGTTCAAGCTACGAAAGCTTTACATTGTTACATCTGGCCATACTCTTGGTATTCATTTCATATATATACTCTACGTAGTCGGAAATACTTTATTCTGCTTAATAACATAAATTATCTCCACCGCAATATACCATTATTTTTACAAATTTCTGATGGCTACAGGGTATATAAAAAAAATGCCTTACTCTGACAGACAGTTTTGTGTTCAGGTTAAAGTTCAAGCATGCGTGCGGGCAGTTCGTCATCACCTCACGTTTGTTTGCGTACATATCAAGAGCTGCCGGCAAGCAAAATCTGCGTAGTATGCCGAGTGGAATACGTTCAACTGTTATCTTATCAAGAGGAAAATTTTCATTGTTGTTGTTGTTGTTGTTGGGGCACTGCAAATATCAACAACTGTCTGTCTGCCTGTCTCTCCTGTCTGTCTGCTTGTCTCGCTTGACAGCCGCTTTTGATTTTTCCACTCACCGTCCAGCGGATCAACACTTAATTGCTTGACCTTTTTCCTATACCCTGTACTCATTGAAAATGAGTTTATTATGTTTTATTTTTAGTAGACTTTTAAGATACCTCTGCCGTTCTCCTCGCAGCTAAGTACAGGGTATCTGCTAATCGGGCACTGTCGACTGGGGTACTCTCACTTTTGTTCTTCTTGTGCTGTCTACCCTGAAACCTTTTGTGGTTAACGCTTCTACTGTGGTTATTGTTGCTGTTGTTGTTGACCTTTGAGTGCGAATCGAGCTTTGCATACGGTGACGCTGACCCCCCGCTGACCCGCTGCCGTCTGCTGCTGTCGTCGTCATCATTGACATGGATAACCACTTGGAGTCAAGTGCAAACAGGCGCAGCGTCAACAATGTCCAGCAACACCAACAACAACAAGAACAGTTCTGAAAATCCATTTCAAATGAACAGCTTGTAAAAATGAAATTTAAACAACGTTTAGTTGGCAGCTGAAAAGGTTACAGGTCATTTGTAAAGTTCAAGTGAAATGTCACACCTAGCAGAGATTGATGGCTGTCAAGTTCGGCTAGATGATATATCTATACCTGCCCGGTAAATTCAAGTTAGTTTAGCTTTAAAATGCATGCAAAATTCGTTCTCTTTTATTATCGACTTGCATAGTAGTTGATGTTTTATAAAATGTATCTTTTTTTATTAGCTGCTTTTTTATTTCTGATTAGTTGAATAATTCATAATGAGAATTTAACAAAAACCTTAATCTGCATATGCTAAATAAGCTTTCGCCGTGGCAATTTTTTCTTATTAGCTGTAAAGTGGGGCTGGAAGCGTTGAATAAATTTACAAAAATAAACGTAAATTCAAAATTTAAAAATAAACAAACAAACGTGATCTAAAATACACAGAAAAATTAACAATATTTTTTCCATATTAGCCACGCTTGTGCGAGGAATTTTATAAAGTAGTATTTATATACCAAATATGCTTGTTTTGAATTCGCGAGGGTTAAAATAATAATATATAGAGACGGGTGGGAATAAATTAACAAATGTTACTCCTCCCTTGCAGAGAATATTGTAATTTTAGCAAGAAATGAATGTCACTTTAATCAAATAGCTCATTACAATTAAGTCTTCCTTTTGTTTGTATTTTGTCCTAACTGACTCATTCAGACAGTAATTCACAATATATTCATGATTCGTCAGATCATTTGACAATGCAATGAAACCCATTTTGTATTGAAAGGAGGGGGAGGTAGGCAGACAATTGTCAACAAGCGCAATCAGCATTTTGTCATGCATTGTGTGTTAACATTCATTTGACGCAGCTGCACTACTGAAATTCCAAATGGGCCAGCACCTTTTTTTGTACCTGTGGCAGCAAATTCCGATGGAGGAGAGCTGCTTTTCTTTGTTTTTTATTGCATAGCTTCGGGCGATTTGCATATTTATTCTTAACCAAAAATCTAATAAAAACATTGCAGCATAGCAAATGCATAAATCATCAAGGGGGTGTAGGAGAGTAAAGTAGAGTGGGGATAGGAGTACAAAGGGGAGCTTGGTGTTTTTTGTACATCAAATGGCAAAACCATGTGCTATGTAAAATCCCACAAGTGCATAAATTTTAAGCATTTTCCTAGGGTTATGATGGCCTCAGCTTTCTCTCTCACACACACACACATTTATAACCGCATACACACACATTTAACACATCCGACCGCACACACACCTGCCTCGTGCCCGCAAGCTGACATTGTGCGGCAGCAACAGATTTAATGTGCAGTTGCAGCAGCTATGAAAACAGCTTCAAGATGCAACATGTGTGCGTGCGTCTGTGTGTGGACGTGTGTGTGTGTGTGTGTTTGCGTTTGCACTGATTTTTGGACATGTGGCGCATACTTTGACGTAAACTTAGTGGCACATTTTTTGTCTGTTTTTATGCAGCTTTTTGGCTTTTTAAGACACCTTACGCTTATTCCTACCTTCCCTGTGCACTCTTCGTCCCACTGCTGAAATTTCTTGCGGCATAAAAAATACTGCTGCTAAACTTTCGCTTGAGCAAATAAAAAATTTGCTGCAGCAGCTGCAATACCTTTAATGCACTAGCCGAGGGTATTTTAATTTTGACATGGACTGTGCACAAAAAATAACGGATAGCACATGAGATCCCAAAGAGTCAAAAAACTAGTTTATTTTGTGATCATTCTGTGTGTATATCTTCTTTTATGCAATCGAGTGCCACAGTTTAAAAGCTTACTTAAAAACGATTTGCATGAGCCCTTTTTTCTACAGCAGACCGCCGAATCGGCCAACAATATCATATCCTTAGCTCCCATAGAAGAAAAGTTGTTTTAATAGTTTTTTTTGATTAAATTCAGCAAATTAGAATTCTGAACGCTCTTAAATTTTTGGCAACATGTCATGTTTATTTACATATTTACATACATTAATAAATCTGAACTGATCCGGTATATGAAAAATTGTGTTAATCTATAAAACTTCGATTGTGCACCTAAATTAAAGTAAATATTATAATATCTAAAAATGCGCAAGGGAATTTAATTTTCGACACCCAAGAGACAACGATTTTAGCTTGTTTTCTACGTATGTTTATTTGGGGCGTGGCATTTCCCCATCCCCCTTGCTGCTTCTCTCGACCATTACCTGTTCCGCATGTCAACTGGAGCGGCAATAAGTGCCATGCATATTGTCGCAACCAGATGACGCCAAAAGCGTTGCATCTAGCCTGGCTGGCAGCATAAAGTGCAACTTGGCTGGTAACTTGGCTTATTGGCAGTGCCAGGTAAGAGTCGCAACGATAGGTGAAGAGCACCTGAAAATGGAGAAAACGGCAAAACATAAAAAAAAGAAAAACAGGAAAGACAACTATGGCAAGTTTTAAATCTCAGCGCTGAAGTTTATTTTATCTTGGGCAACTTTTTATTATAGCTCAGCTTAGCTCGAAAATTGCAGATTCATCAGCTATAAAATGGTCAATTATATAAAGTTGATGCAATCTAAAAAGCTAAAGAGGCTAGCGTTAAAAGAAAATTCGTACAGTAAGCGCTCAAACGAGAAAATAATTATAAAAAACTTAAACATTGAGTTTTAAACACTCGGAATAGATGTATAAAAAATTACATATTCAATTTTATTTATGTGCATTGGTCAAATGCAATTTTCTTGATATATAAATAAATAAAATTATGCCTGCAACAAACATTTTGCGCACTTTACCAAAAATGAAATTTTGCAATTTCATCAAACTTTTTACTTTTTGCATTATTCAGGACACACCACCACCCTCGCCTCTGTCAACATGTACTGGAAATCCGACCCCTTGCGTTCATCAACAATGCATAACCAATTCACACTAGTTTCCACCCATTTTCTCCGCCATTTTTTTTTCGTTTGCTTTCGCAACCCTTGAAGCAATTTACGCGCTGGTAACGATTGCGTTGCAATTGCTTGACCCACATGCCATAAACAATAAAATATATTAAAATATATACGCGGCATATGCGAAAGGACCCATTTAAAAATGGGGGAACAACAGGCCGAACAATGGCCAATGCACCGCAGGGGCAACTGGAGACTGAAAATTTAAACAAATTTTTGCACATTTCCTGTTACCCATTGTTGTTTTTGATGTTGCTTGGTATTATTCGCATTGCTGTTGTATTCATTTTTGTTCTGTTCTGTTCTCTTGTGCTATGTTGTGTTGTGCCTCGTTCGTTGTGTTGCATTGCACTTGCAGCTTGACACAGTTTTTAACCACACCCATTTATTTGCAATGTCAACGAGACTGCAGAAAAAAATGTGCAAATATTCTAGTCGGGTGTGCTTAACCAAAAGACACCCTATACCCATGTTAAAAGGCCTTATTTAAAAAATTGAAAATGACACAAATATTGCAAACAAAATGTTACCTACATTGTCTACCATTTCCACCCGTTGATGTGGATTTGCAAAATGCGATGCATCTATTAATTTTACAACCACAACTATTCAAAATTTTAAGCAAATTAAAAAATTTGTAGAAGTAATATATATATATATTATTAGTAATAAATTACTTAGTAATTATCTTTGATCGCCATCTAAGACAATTTTTAAAATTTTTTATTGAATGCATATTAACAAGTTTGCCTAAGAGCTTATACCCGTTATAGTAACTACAGGGTATACGAAAAAATGTCCATTATGAAAGTTTGTACTTTTGTTAGTGCCTTCTGCTAATGGCCGGTACATGTCGCAGGCCATGAAATTTGCATGTAATTTTGAACAAGAAGAAGCATCAGCTGCAGCAACAGAAGGGGAGCAAAATCGTAGATTCGGCAGCTGCTTGAGGCGTGACCTTGTTACCAAGACCTTGAACCGAGTCAAAACTAATTTAACAACAGGCACAGAGACAACGCCCCTTTGATGTCGTTGCAATATTTGGGCCAAGTTCTGAGCGGCTAATTAGGCAAGGGCGTGGCCAACGGGGATCTTAAATTAATTTCAAGTGAACCAATTAAAGTTTTTTTCTTTTTGGCTTGCTGCATTTTATTGGGTTTTAATTTCCGCTCTTTTGCCGCCTTAAAGGTTGCCACACACACATACATATTTCAATTCTTGTGAAGCAACCGCAAAAGCGTGTGTGAAAATTGAAATGTCAACCCTGGCAAACCGATATACCATAGCCTCTCTCCCCCCCCTCCTGCTTCTCAGCGCATTTGCTTCAATCCCGTGCTGCAGTCAGAGCAAGCGATGTCGTGGTTCGCCTTTGCTGCCTGTCTCTGACGTTGACAGTCATTGACAGCGACGGGGACGAGCACGAAGACCATGTTGAGAGGACTGGGGAAAAGGAGACTATAGCGTAGAGTGGTCGCAGGAGGGGGCCTGTCTCTGTTAGCCGCATTGCATGCAGCCAATGTTGCATGCCGGGCTGCACTTAATGCTGACTCAACGCTATATAAGTTCTTATTTGCCAGGCGACTTGGCTTCAGTTTGTCCCCAAAACCCGTCCGCTCTGACTTTTCCTTGTTCCGATACTTTCGCTTGGCCTGACAACATCCCGCTTCATTTGTGCTCTACATCGGTCATAGCCGACAATTAAAATTTCATTTCTCCATGCCATGTGTCATTTATGGTCAAATTTTCAAATTTTTTCTATTTTTTTTTCCAAACATCATGTAGATATTTTAGACTTCAAACTCATAAATCTTTCGCAAAACTGAATTGATTTTGATTATGCACTTTTATTTCTGCATCTAAAATTTATGCATTTTGATAATGTACTTTCCTTCCTCATTCAAAAAATATGTTTTCAAAATTTAGAATTTTGTCTTTTTTTTTCAACATTAGTATAAACCATATATTAAGCATTACTGTTTAATTTTTTTGTCGAAAATAATACTAACAGTTTGACTTATAAAACTCCAAACCATTTTATTTTTTCATTTTTTTTTTGTATTGTAGGAAATTACATCAGAGCATCCGTAGTTCGTGTGGGCTTAACATTATATATATTTTATTTTTTTAAGTAAGCTACTTGCGCTATCTTCACACTGCCTCCCCCTCAGCACCCACCGCGCGACACTTACTCGTTGCCCGCAAAATCTTTAGCTGCTTTTTAGCACAAATCCTTTTTTGTAGTTTAAAACGCTTTCGACAGGATTTAGTTGCATGACTTTTTGCTTTTAACATTTTGTTAGCCCACATTTCCAGCCGTTGATGGCGGTCAGTACCGCACCCGCTACCCGCTACCACCTACCCCCATTCCAACACTCCAACCCCAACTGAACTGCTGACTGGCCTGAAGCTGTACTGTGATCCTGTTTCGGTTTCTGCACCAGACACGTAGCTCCATGGTCAAACGTGCGCGGCATTTTCAAATACAAATACATGACCGCATTTTGTAGTTGCCACCCACTTACTTAGTGGCCCCAAACAGCGTTCTTTGAGCTGCAGCCTTAACCCTTTGCTTGCTAATTTGTTGTACTTTTGTTTGAATAAAAAAATAAAATAAAATTGTGTTTTAGTTTTATTTTCCTAATGATCGCATCTTAGTATTTTCTTCTCACAATTTGTTGCGCTTCATTTGTGGACAAGTTAGATGAGAATTTCAGTTATTATTGGCTGCCTAATTGTTGGCCTGTCGACACCAAGTAACCCATTTAAAGCTTGGAAACTGCCGCCATTTGCCTCTTCCTTTGTTTGTGGTAAAACTTTTTTCCCTTTTCTTTTTTTAACCAGCTTTGTTAATTCGGTCAATATTTGCGGACGCACGAAATAAAAATGGGAAAGCTCAGCGTAAAAGTTTTCGCAGCGCTGTCGCTTTGGCGACCAAGTTAAAGCAAAATAATGAAAAAATCTATTTAACCCCTTAATGGCTCTTGGGGCAAAGTTTTGTGTGTTATTTTATTTCCTTTTTTTTACAATGTGGTCAATAGTTTGTTTTGGTCAAGCAAATGGGAAGCAGGGAGAAAAGGCAGCAAACTTTTTGAACTGCTTGTGGAGGGCGCCCACTGTAGTAATATGATATATACGTATGTATGAAACCTATAATGAAGAATATATATTTATATATGTTTGTATACACAAGCAACAGTTGTGACTGCTGGAAAACGCAATTTAAACGATTAAAAATTTTATTCTTTGACTCAAAAATGCTTTAGGCTCAACTTTTATGGTATTATTTTTTGTATTATTATTTATTTTGAATTCAGCGTCCGTCTAAAGCGTTTGCTCTTAGCGTTAATTACAAGTCGAGTTATTTACACAATTTACCTGCTGTTTAGTTTGACTGCCACGCTCCAGTTCTCTGGCTCAGCTCAGTTCAGTTTAGCTCTGGTTCAGATTAGTTCTGGAAAACAGTAAGGAAAATTTTTGTTTTAGTTGTTATTTTCTTTTTGTTTTGCAAATTAATTCCTTTGCTGTTTGCTGTTGTTTGGCTAACGTTAATTAGCTTGAGCTGAGTTTAAGAGTTTTTAAATAGTTGAGTTGGGTTCTGTTGTTTAATTAGGCCGGTCGGGCAAATCTTAAAAAGTGGGCAAAGAAAGTAAAAGTGGGCGGACTTAAAGTTGAAAGAAGATGGAGCAATTTCAATTAAAAGGCAGATAGACTTAATTTGGGCACTATTATTTAATTATTTTTAAGGTTCCGCATGTTGAAATGCTGCACTACTATTTGATAAGTTTAAGCCTAAATTTTCATTGTTGTTTTTCTTGTAATATCAAAGTTAGTGATATCAAAAAGAAGTACATTGTGTGTGGAATGTAGAGACTTGAATCTTTAAATTCATTCTTGTATTAACCCACATCAGATTGTAGTAGGACAGACGCATATTGAATAGTACATACACACATTAATAAGCATATTCACGGCTGTTCTGTGATATCCCTTTATCCCAAGTTCATTATAC
>SCDS01000248.1:73566-94297 GCA_004149465.1 Drosophila nigromelanica | reverse complement strand
AAAAATGATAAACTTGTTCTGCGTATGATATTTACGAACTGAATGAGATCAAGATCAGCTTTCTAGCTTTTGTAGTTTCCGAGATCCTTGCGTTCATACGGACGGACAGATGGACAGACAGACGGACATGGCTAAATCAACTAAGCTCGTCGTCCTGATCAAGAATATATATACTTTGTGGGGTCGGAGATGCCTCCTTCTACCTGTTACATACATTTTAACAAAACCATTATACCCTTTTTACCCATTTTCAATGGGTTTAGGGTATAAAAATATCAGAATAATATTAAAATTGCTCTGGATTGATTTCCTATATTTATCTTTTAAAACCAAATGATTTTTATTCTAAGACAAAGCAAAAAAAAAGAATCGTCAAAATTTTCATTCTAGAAATTATTTGTATTAATATATTTTGTATTATTAAGTCTTTTAAATGTGATTATTAATTCATATAAATTTTTTTTAAATCGTTTGATTTGTATTTAAACCAAAAATCGCCATACGTTCTTAATCCATTTAGATCTTGTAAATTGATAATCTTTTATCATATTATTCTCTATTTATCATAAAATATTGTGCTATTATTTTAATACTATTTGCATGTTAATTATTATAATATAGATATGTCTATATATTTTTATAATTTCCTTGATAATGAAAGAAAGAATAATCATTATGTTTGGTCTAAGCTGACCAAAAAGTTACCAAATTCTGCAAATAAATATCCGTCATCCAATAAATGAAATCTTCATAAATAAATTGCCAAAGGAATTTTTAATACTCATAACCAGAATTTACCACAACTCCACATACATACAATACAGTATCACAGAGAATTTTTTAAGGAAAATATACAGTTTAATTTTTTGAAGAATCCACTGAGCGTGTCCGAATGAGTCAGATGACTCAGTGTATCTAATAATAATCGTCAAGCCCTAGATAGAGCAGAAGACCCCAGGTTGGAAATATCCAAAATTATCTCGCATGCATTGGCAAGAGCAAAGTCGCAGGACCACAAACATAGAAGCAACCAACTCACAGCCCTCTTTGTCGGAATATTCAGAATCCTGCTCTCCCGAATATATGTATATATATGTATAAATATATATATATACATATATATATATATCTATATGTATATATATATATACATATTTCAGTATTCAGTCACTGCATAAAAAGTCAATTAATATTATTACAATTAGAAGAGGTAGAACTTACCGTCGGAGTTACATCCAGTTATATGTAGGTAAAGCCAGGTATATATATGCCGATATCGAGATCTTCAAACCAAGTATAATATACTATAGTCAAGTTCAGTGATCAATTAGTTTTGTAAACACGTAAGTGTTTATCTTCTATTCATTTGTTTTTTTTTTTTTATTTTTCAGTGAAGACGATTTCTTACAAAAATTATAGAAAAGTTTCACTTTATGCTTATATTACATATATTATATATATATATTATATATATATATATATATATATATATATATTATATATGGTGCTCCTTTTTTTTTTTAATTTTTGCGGACTTTTTTTAAATGGCTTTTGTATGAGTTTTTGTAGTGTACTGAATAAAAACGAAACTGTGTGTTGGGATAACAAATGAAATCTGTGTCATGTGAGCACAAAGCCTACATCGATTGCATGGATATTATTATGGTATTAATGCTAGTAAATAATCATATCAATAATACAAATATTGATTCGAAATACTTTTTATTAAAAAATGGTTTGATTTAATTTTTTAAAAGTAAGAAATGTATTTTTTCGTGTAACATAATTATAACTTTAATTTGGTATAAGTACATTTTTGTAATATATGTAGACAACCATCCGAAAATACTCGACAATCAATGTATGGCTCCGACAATTGTTGAAGTTGTGCTTGGTACGGTGTAAATTGAATTGCGTGCTGACTGAAAACTCTTGTTAAATATCGCCGTCAGCCTCCTGAGAGAGAACTCAGGAGCTGGCAGATGGGAGCATGAGAAACGCAAGTTTAATTCATTTTTAATGCCAGCGCCTGGGCGCCGACTTGAAGATGTGCTCGAGGACTCCAAACGGCGCTCGCTGCATTTGCCATGCAGCTGACCAGGTTACTCGGCGGACGCAAAGAAAGGGGTTGGGTTGAGTTGGGATGGGTGGAAGAAAATACTCAGCATTCCAAAAAGTCGGAAATCAAAAGTTAAAATAAACTACGTTGTCTTCGTTGTCTTCGTTGTCGGCGTTGTCCTCGTTGTCGGCGTCGTCGGCGTCGTCGGTGGTGGTGTCAGTTGGTGCTGCTGCTGTTGCAGCTGGTCGCTGGTCGCTGGTCGATGTTCGCTGGTGTCGGTTTGTCCTTTGTAGTGCTGTTTGCTGGCTGCTTATAAAGTTGCCGGATATCCGGTTGTTGTCTTCGCTCATTTTTCGCCATCTTTGCGCTGGCGTCCGCATCAGGAAAGTTCACGTCCGATGTCCTTATGCACGCCCCACACTCCAATACCAGAGTCCAACAGCACTCGACGACAATGCTTTGTCCATTGTTGTCGTCGTCGTCGCAGTTTTGTTTAATGTTTCATTTATTTATATTTCTGTACCGACTCCAAAGGCAGCAGGACACTCTCAGTCCTGTTCGCCCATTGTAAGCGCCGTGCACTTGTTATTGTTGCTGCGTTTCTGTTTTAACTATTTGACGCTTGTTTACTCATTTCCGGTTGCAACTTGCATAGCAAAAAGCACCCCCAACCCCCAACTCTGGCACGCTCGCACCCCTGGTAAAGCATTATATTGCGTAATGTTCTTGACCGAGTTGCTTTTTACTTAATACTGAATTATTTTATACGTTGCTGCAATTTCTCTAGGGAATTGCATATAAATGATTAGAATTAACAATAATTAATTTAAATAAGTAAAAAAGCGCCTGATTAGGATAGACCCTGCGGTCTGTAGATACAAACCTTCAACACTTTCTTACTAAGATTTTCGGCTATGCCCGGTAGAGTTTTTATGTCCATTTAAATATAATTTTATTAATTCTACAACTATTCTAAAATTTACCGTTTCAAACGTAAGTTTTTGAAAAACATTTAATAGCTGTTGATTTTAAAAATTGTTCAGCCATTTCTTGGTAAATATGTTGGAAACTCAACTGCAGCGTCGACTCAATTCGACTATCTCAATTACAAGGCCAAAGTTTTGGAGCAAAGTTTTTCGATTTGCCAGTGCGCCAATTGCTTTTAATTTGCCTCAAGGCGAAAGCAATCAATCAATATTCATCAAAATGCTATTTAATTTGAATGCAAACCGACAGCACAACTACTACCGCCCCTGCTCCACCCACTTTATCCACACAAAAAACTTGGTGACGTTGCGAACTTTGAAAAGTCGCCGACAAAGCAGCCGTTGAGAATGTGACAGGGCACGGCGACACTTGAGGATCAGTTCAGAAGTGCTAAAGGAACACTAACGAGCACCTGCGACAATTTCAGCTCGGTGCATAACAACTAAAACAACAACAAAAACTTGTTGACTTAGCAACTACAAAGTTGGCAAGGTGTTGCCGGGATGTTGCACAAAAAATAAGAAACCAAAAATTGAGCGCGGCTTCTCTCAGACATCGCACTAATTGTAAGAATTTCGTTTTGATTTGCACAAACTATTGCATACCTTTCATCTGCATACGAGAGAAACATATATATATGTGTGTGTGTGTGCCTGTGTGACCCACATTCCCAACTGGAATGCTTCTTAAAAAATTGAAAGAATGTGTAGTGGCCTGAGGGTCGTATGTCATTGTGCCACATACACGCCTTAATCAATGCACTTAACACTCAAGGAAAAGTTCAATCGCTCACACTTTTTACTCTCTACAGAAGCAAAGCTGTGAGATAAAGGACAATACAGCTGCAGATGCAGCTGTGAAATTAATTTAAATTGCTTGAGTAGCCGTGTTATTTATCATTAAAAATGTGTCCTTTTTGTTTTACACCAGAAGAATATACATTACTTATTATCGTTGTTACCACGTTTAACTCGAGCTTGCAAAAGACTAGAAAACCATTTAATAAAATTATTCTTGCCTTTTGTGCATCGGTTTATCTATACATGTTTATTTTACTTGATTTGTGCGCTTTTCAATGCTTAATTTCTCGTATAATCAATCCAGGTATGTGTTTTATTTGTAGTGTCATTTTGTATGTGCTTTTTCTGGTCTATCAATCCACGCCCGTGTTCAATTTATATTGTCCTTTTGTATGTATCGATCAGTTTGTTCTCTATTTTTCTGGTCTATCAATCCACGCCCGTGTTCAATTTATATTGTCCTTTTGTATGTATCGATCAGTTTGTTCTCTATCCCCAACAATCCGTAGTTTATATTATTGATGCTGTTACCGGTGAAGATCATGTTTACTGAAATAAAATTATTTCCAATTAATAATAAGTTAATAATAAATAGTTTTTAATACTAACTTTCAATCATCTTTTCAGACCCAAAAATTTTTTATATTTTTTGTTTTTTTTTATGAAATAGTTGCATTTTTTATAAAAATAAAAACAACTTATGTACTTTGCGCTTAAACTTTCTATAAATGTAATGGGTTTTTGTGTGATATTCTGTCAAAAAAATATGCGACGAAAGTTTGACCAAAATTTTTTTTGAATTTCGAAAATTTATTCAGTACTGATACGTTTCAACTCCACAGCTCAACTGAAATTATTTAAGGAATGGGTTACTTAAGGCAGGATTTATCAAGCTTGAATTTAACACAAAATGCGGAGCCTACTTCAACTTTTGTTAACTAATGTTAATAATATCAATTTCAAAACTTCCTTAACTGTTTCATCTGTATTTTGCATATGTTTGTGAAAAATAAATATATTTAGTAAAAAATATCCATTTTGAAAAGACTTGAGGCATAATAATGGAATTAAATTAAAAATTTAAAACATGTAGAATAGTTAAAAATTTTAATTGTTTTTCCTACTACTACAGTACACTGAACATAAAAACAAAAAAACTGCAATAAACTGGAAAAAAAACAATAAGCTACAACTAAAAATGCATAAATAGAAAATATTAAGGTTTATTTAATGATTATCTTTGGTATATATACATATATAAATTTATAAAATTCTTGTACGTTATTTGATATGTCTTTCATTTCTCTTTTCCTTTCACATATGTTCCTTATTTCCAAAATTCTGTTAACAAATCTCTACCCATACTTATTTTCTCATATATGTAATGTTAAGTTAAATCAGCTTTCTCAGATAATGTTCTCAATTATATAAAGCAGTCTTGTCGTAGTCCTAAAATTCTTCTTATTTATAAGCTGATTAGACTCTGACCGAGTATTTCATGAGTTAATTCAACAACAAAAAAAAAGCAAAAAACACCCGAAACTAAATTTAAGAATCTTATTTTTTTTGTTGTATATTTTGGTTTGCTCTCAACTTAAGACTTAAGAAAATGCTTTTAATATTATTTTTCGCCGAGCAGCCAGACTAATATACATTTTATGCGCTATGCAGACACCTTAAATGTAAAGCAGAAAATAGGGGACACAGGGAGTGCTGGGTAATGGGATGGGAAAGAGAGAAGAGAATACCAAAATATTTTAAAGACCACAAAAAGCATGTCCTTGTGTGGCAGACTAAGGCCACTTAATGCACGCCAAAAGCAGTTGATGTGGATGGAAATGTGAGTGTGTGGCATGGCTCATAAATACACACACACACACTCACACAGAGTTCGTAAGGACACTCTCGTAAGGACACATGTTTTGGATTTACTGAGCCTGCTCGCAGGCATCTTTTCTGATATGCTGCGTTCAGTGTTTGTCTCTGGGCTTGTAGTCCTGTTAATAATGCTTTTGATGTGTGCTAAAGACAGCTACAAACTATACCACATACTAGATCTCTTGACTTTGTATGGGGGGCTGTGCGGAGCGTTAGATTCTGGTTGCACTCGGCTGTTGTTAAACCAGGCAAAGCTTTGGCCCCGGGCTCAAAGTCTTTGCAGCAAATGCAAATGAAAAGCTGAACAATTTGACACAAGCAAATTGCACAGAAAATGGAGTGGAAAATCAACATTTTGAAAATCATATTTTGGCCATTAGCCATAGCTTGGATAAATTGTTGGATAAATATTATTAAACCGTTCGGCAAAACCAAAGATGAGGTTTAAGTAAAAATGGTTAATTCGATTACAATTAAAGGTATTGATATTTTATGTCCAAGTGCCTAAAACTTGCTATAGAACTATCGAAATATCGATAGACTTTATATCTGTTGTTTTTTATTTTCCTTTTCTGTTGACTTTGACATTTTAAGTTTTTATGATTTTTGTTTAATTTAAAATTTCCTCTACTTTAATCAACGCCCAAAACGTATGAACAGCCCTCGCTTGTCGCTTTTTATAGACTTTTGACAAGTCGCAGTCACAATTTGATTTATGTGTTACGTATACGCAGCGTTTGTTTACTTTTTTATAGCCGCCACTCGCACCTGAGCCTTACACGCAGCTGAGCAACTCCAACAACAACAATAACTGACTTAATGACGCCAACAACAAGAACAACAACTACAAAGAGAAATCTAAGGGCCAAGACACAAAAAACGCAGATACATAGTATAAAAGTGTAAGAGGAAAAGTAAGTCTATTAACGGCAATGACAAAGCACGCGAAAAGCTAATAGAATGACAGACCTGTAAAGTGCCCAAGAGTGCGTGTGTGTGTGTGTGTGAGCTTGAGGGAAGTTAGTGATAGGTGAAACGAAGGGAAGTTGTAGTTTGGCAAGTCTATAAAAATGTATTAACTGCTCGGCTAGGTGGCCAAAATAAAGTCATAAACACCAGAGACAGGGGCTTGTGAATTGGGGTGCGTAATATGATAATCATTGTGTTTGCTTGTGTGTATATGTGTCTGTAACGAATACAAAAAGTGGGCGTGTGAATTATGGGCGTGGCGGTAGCTAAGAAATAATACAGAGCTCTTAGACCCCTAGAACACGCTGAAGAGCTTCTCCTGCGGCCGCAGCAAATCCATTAAACCCTTATGATGCATGAGCGTAAATAAAGTGAGTGAGTGAAAGGCGCCAGACAAAGCGTGGGCTGGGGCCAGAAGAGAATGTGAAAAAAGCAAAAGAAAATATACAAAACACGGCAAAAGGGCGTGGGAAACATATGGCAAGCAGACTTAGGTCGACACCGAAAAAAAGAAGAAAAAGCACAAAAAAAGGGAAAAAAGTACGGAAAACAGGCACAGGCCAAAACGGTAACTAAGCATAGGCCACACAGAGACGAATGCAAAAGGGACAGCCATAGGCATATGCCGAGAGAGGGTTAGAGTGTTAGCAAGAGGTGAGAAGCGGTGCTGCAGGGCGGTGGGTGGTGCGAGCTGGTTAAGAGGCTGTGGCCCGCGAAGTGAGCAAACACTTGAGCCAAGTGCTTGGCTGGTAAGGCGATGAATGTGAGTGTGACCAAGTGTGTGTTTGTGTATGTGTGTGGGTGTAAGTGAATGTTAATTTTGCGAGTGTGGCAAAGATAGTGAAAGTTCACTCAAGTGTGTTGTGGGGGCGGGCAAACAGCAAAAGCACTAAACAATGGATGTAAAGTAGATAAATAAATTAGATATAAGTGGATTAAATATAAAGGATGCTATGAAAAAATAAGATGAGCAGAAGTAAAAAGCAATGTCTCTTTCTTGCTCCCCCTTCAGTTCATTTGCTGCACACCAAAAGAAAATTATTGGTAGCTCAGTGCTCCATTAATCAAAATTTTGACTTTACGGTTGGATTTGTCAACATCCTTTGTCTCATGAATGTACCCAGGTTGTAGTTTGGACCTTTCTTAGTCGCATTTAAAATTTTAAATAAAAATATATTTTTAATCTATATAACAAAAATTATTTTCTGTATATATTGTGTTATTTGAATTTTTCTGTTGTGCTTTCTATTGCTTTTTTATAAATTTATTTTCATATGTAACAAACATAAACAACAAGATATAAATATAATTCAAGTTGAGATAAAATATAGCTCAGCAGTAAAAATACACCAATTATATTCATGTGAAATTTATTTTTCTTTCTTATCCAAAAATAATATATTTTTACTGACGTCGAGGTTGATTCTTACCAATATTTCTTTATGTCATCTTGGAGCTTCCCCAACGATTTTCTTGACACAATTGGTTTTGACAATCCCTCAATTGTTGCTGCTCATCGCATGGTATGCTCTGATACTGGGGTATTACATAAAACATGCTCTTATCGTGTTTTTGCCCAACCCAAAACCAAAACCGAATCCTTTGGAACAGTTGCATAAATAAACAAGCCACAAAACACCGACAGAACACAGCCTTCACACACACAGACACACACACACAGATACCGCACAGTTTTGAAGATTTCAATACCTGAGTGCATTTTTTGCATTTCCTGGTGCCGTTACAATACCCCAGACCAATGGTATATATTATACACGTGTGTAAAGAAGGTAAAAAAATATATTTCTATATGCCAGACAATGCTCCAACCCGCAGAGCAGCTCCAACGACAACAATAATAACAATTGTGTAAAAAGCATAACGTATACGCGACGTGGCACCAACCAAAGGAGAACTAACTTACAGCGACTCTCCACAGCAGAGGACCGCCAAAAATGCTGATGCAAAAGGGTAGCGAACAACGAATTTTCTATGCCCTGCAACTTATTTAAACAAAAATTCATTTAAGACATGGAGGAAAAATTAAGATAAAACTTAGAGAAACATTAACTAGATAAAATCATAAAAAAATTGTATATAAATATAAAATAATAACAAATTGCATTAACTAAAAAAATATATAAATAAAAACTAATTAATGATAAACAAGATAAGTATTTAAATAGAAAAAATGCAATCCAAAATTTACATTTGATTAATAGAAATGATCGATATTAGCATTTCAATATACCCATATCGGAAAATCGCATATAGAGTATGCAGGCAACTAACAAAAAAGGCAGCTGAGGCTCAACTTTTGCTGGCGCTTACACAGCCAAGAAAGAAGAAAGTTTAAATCAACTTGTGGGAATTTAGACAATTTTATAAACATGTATGAGAAAGAAAAAAATAATACGTGTGAGGATTTTGGGTTTGTGGGGTGTCAGGGTGTTAGGGAGTATAAATGCATATAATACAAATTTAAAAGTAAACCAAGTCGCGTTTCGCTATCTGCGGATGCTTTTCGTGTGCACAGCTCCCTCTACAGTTATTGTTGATATTGTTGTTGTTGTTGTTGTTGTAGTTGGTGTTTATGCAAATTCTCGCCGAGCGTCGTGTGTGTTGGGCCAGCGCCAAAAGAAGATACGAGTATGAGTACGAGTACGTGCATTATATATATTCATGAATGTATGAATATCTCGCCTGTATAAACAGCGCGTAACTGAATAATAATAACAAGAAGAAGCAGCAGAAGCAGCAGCCGCCGCCAACATTGAGCAGAAGATGGCTGAAAATGGAACGGAAAAGGGAAGAGAAAAAAGAATAAAGAAAATGTCGCCAGTTTTAAATGGTTAAAAGTTTTTTCGCTTACCTCAGTTAAGGTAAAAAGAAGCCCATTTGCGGCTTTCTCTTTAAAAATAAAACAAACTTTTGCAATGAGAACCTTGTGTTTTTAATATGTTTATGTTGTAGGGGTTTCCACTTTGGGCATAAGGAAAAGTTGTGACTGTCTGAGAAAAGCAAACATATGTTTTAAATTTTATTTAACACGCACAAACAGCAAACCGCTTTTTGTAGCAGGCTAAGCCTAGAGTTGTAATATAGTAGGCATTTTAATTGAGCAATTTTTTGTAAAAAGCTTAAAGATGCTAAGATTTAATAAAAAATTTTTATATTTATGAGTTTGATACAAACAGATCTTTGTGTATTTACAAGGATTGGTTTATCTATTAAAAAGTTTAAAAATGCTAAGGTATAATATAATCTATAGATTTTGTTCTTACATTCTGGAATGTGTGTATTTTAAACTTTTAGTGAGTTAATTAAATCAACATGCTTGTGTTACATTAACAGTAGTAATATAGACAATGCAGGTTTTGTAATCTTGAACAGTTTTGGGACTTATCTATCTTTTGACTCTTATTTCATATTTGTATAATTTTTTTTAAATTTGTTCAAGTTCTAATAATAGGAATATAATATAGAGCTTCATATTTCATTATAAGTATTTTAACGTAACTGCTTCAATTTAGTTAACCTGTTCTATCAGATTTGCTTTATTTTATTCTCTCCTATTCTCCCGTTCTCTACGAACTCTCTCCTAACTTTATCGGGTGACCGTTGTGTCCATCAATGTCAAGCTCTTTCCACTTGCAACACATATAAAAGGACAAAAAAAAAAAAACAAAACAAATCCCAAACATATTGTTCTTTTCATTTTCTAGTAGCTATCGCCCCCGCACCCACTCGCTTGACGACCCACAGGTCAGTCAGCCGTTTTCATTTGCTGTTGACGCTTGCCCCTTGACACAACACAATTCCCCCAACACACTCCACAACCTGCCTCCGAAGGGCTGTCATTCTGCAGCACATTGAAGCGTGAAACTTGTGCGCTTGTCACAAAAATGCTTCCTGTCAGATTTTGTTCGTTGCGGTTGCTCCGTTACAAGAAAGCTGCTGCAGCCAGGACGACGACAACAAGGACGTCAGGAACGACAAGGATGACATCGACACGCGCATATAAATTACAAAATAGTCCAAGGGGCAACCAGCCACAGAATCGAGTTACTTGACCAACCGACTCCAACAACCGATTGCACTGCCACTCAGTTGCTCTCCCGCTGCTACGCGTTGCATTAGCATTTGTTATAGTCCCCGCCAGCCGCTCTCGGTCCGTCCCTTGCGACAGCTGCTGCCACTTGTCTCATTTCGTATACGAATACGCCGGAAACTACTGCACAATCCATGCACCAGCTGCTTGACTTAAACGGAACTCCACTTTGCTATTGCTCCGTTTTCCCATCCACCGCTTTTATTTTTACAATTAATTAAGCTGAACAGTGAACATTTAATAAAAAAAAAGATTTATTTATTAAAACTCAACTGTTGTAAAATCAAGCTCACAACAAGTAAAAACGTTGCAGTCGGGTCTTACCAACAGCGCAATAGTTAAATATGAAAATCGGTTCCGTTTTGACAAAGTTATGGAAGTTTGAAATATGGGAGCTATGGATCCGAAAGCTTTGTCAAAATTTTTCCCAATTTTAGCATGATTTTTGACAAAAAATTTGACCCCCTCATGACCAACATGACCAAAATGCCATCGAACATGAAAGTCGGTTCAGTTTTGACAAAGTTATGGAAGTTTAAAATATATGAGCTATAGATTCGAGAAGATCACATGTCAAAATTGCGTCGGCAAAAATTTTGTATCGATCTTTTAAAAAGGTGACCAGTTATCTTCCGATTTTTAAGTAGGCGTGGCCGGGATATCAAGGGTGCAATCTGTGGGGAAGGTCACCACGTATCCACATACCAAATTTGTTGGCTTTATCTTTAAAATTGTGGGAAATATTCACCTTTTATCGATTTGCGATTTCAGGTGTATCGACATGTTATCGAATTGTCACAAAAATCTTAACACTTTGTCTGAAGAGGATAACTACAAGTATATATACAAAGTTTCAAGTCCCTATCGTCAATAGCGCCGAAAAAAGTTGCGTTTATCCGGACAGACGGACAGCATGACGGACATTGCACAATCCCAATATACTAGATTCACTTCGTGAACGAGTATAAAAAGCATCGCGTATTTCATGATATAAATAGTCGATTCCAATATTTCGGGACTAGAACACAGAAACCAAGTTTCATGGGTTTATTCAATAACATTGATGATTTCGAATTTAAGACTATATATTTTTAATATTTAAAAGCTTAAAAGTTAAAAATGATGTCTAATGTTTTCATTAAAAGGCACGATTATTATTTTTCTATTTTTTGTAGGATTAATTAGTTTTATCGATTGCTTCATCAATAATATATTATTAATAATAATATTATTATATTATTAATAATATTATTATTATATTATTAATAATAATTTAGAGGATAGGGTGTCAGGGTGCCTCAAATATAACTTGTTTGTTTTTCTCCTTTATTTACACACTTTTTAACCTTCTTTCTGCATTCGGTCCCTAGTTCCAATGGTCTTCTGTTTCCCAGACAAAAGTCTCTACTTCTCTCGGCTGTCTTCTATTTTGCTTTGGCATCTGCTATTTTCATAGTTCATTAGCGACCCTGTCTCTGTCTGTCGCTCTTTTCCGCTCCATCTCTCTCCACTCTTTTTCCCACTCGTATTCACATAACAGCTGCCATCAGACATTAGAAAAATATTTGCAATTTGTTTATTTTTCTTTAGCATTTTTCGCCAGTCGAGGGTCTTGTGTTTTTCCAGTCAACTTTCCGTCTGACATTGGCTGCTTTTTCTTCTTATTTTGTGCTCTTGTTTTTTTTTTAAGTCTACTGCACTTCCTGGGTTCAACCAGGGCAGCTTCTTTAAGATCTGCAACAACTAATGACTTTAAATGTATAAAGATAAGTAGCGTCACGGCAGCCAAAATGGCTTCGACAAAGCGACGCCGAAGATGGGGGGCTGAGCGGGCAGTTTATGTAGCAACAGTGGCTGTCAGGCATATGCACCCAACAACCAAGCCGAACGACAAAGGAGAGAAAGTGCGAGGGGCGAGCAACTGCCTGGTCCCCACACGCCCCCTTTTGCAAACGACGACAAGAGAAATTTGCTCTGCATAAGAACTTTGAAGCAGCGGGAGTTGCTCGAGCTTAAGCCGAACTCCCATTCCGCTCTCTTCCGCTGCTGACTGTGCTGACTGTGCTGCCTGTGTAAAATAAACGACAGCTAATAATGCGCACAACAAGGGAGCAGCATGCAAAAGTAGACAATAGCAAGAAGAAACTGCAGCAGGAGAACAACTTCTATTTTGATACCCTTTCCCCCAAAGATGTACAGAGTTTCGAAAAATCTAACGGAAGAATTTAAATAATCTAAAAAATAAATTGGCAATAACCGTATTTAACCACAAAATTATGTTGAAAGCTGGCAATCGATTATATATTTATTTCTGCGTTTGAAGCTATTCCAAACTTTAACACAGTTTCTAAACTTAAAATTTAAGTCTTTAGACTAGTAAAAAAATACAAATGCCTTTTTTTTTAATCCTTATAAATGTTATTTTCCTGTGCATAAACTTCACACAGAGCATATCATCTTCGGGTATTTGAAGTTTTCGTCTTTGGCTGTTGCCTTTTTGGTTGCTTGGTGTTTTCAGTGGGC
The DNA here is from genome assembly GCA_004149465.1 of Drosophila nigromelanica. NCBI lineage: Eukaryota > Metazoa > Arthropoda > Insecta > Diptera > Drosophilidae > Drosophila > Drosophila nigromelanica. The sequence goes on along the minus strand of SCDS01000248.1, from coordinate 80,970 downwards.
GTGGCGTGACTTTAATTGGTGCACATGAAGCAAACGCGCGCGTGACACAGTTGCCCCAGCTCGGCGAACGAGTGACGCTCGATGGCGGGGTCGGGATCTGGATACAAAGTTTCGCCCATATGCATAGACACATTCACATGTCGTCGACGCCCCGGGTGTTGGGGACTTGTCTCCTCGAATGGTTCCCCGGTTGATCTTTGGCATTGTAGGCGTATGCGTTACCCAGCAACCGCCTTATGCAAATCACTTGATGTGTGCGCGGGCACGCGGCCCAACACGGCCCAACACGACCCAACTAGTGGAGTGGGGGGTCGGGCGGAACAGAAACAATGGCAGAAAGCTCAAGTGTTAAGGGTCGTAGCTTAAGTTTAATTAGACGCGGGCATGTGATTTATTTGATTGCCACAAAGCTTTCCCTATGCATTTATATATAGTTTTTGTGGGTCCAGGGTACAGGGCTCACATAAATAATATTATATTCTTAAACACAAGCCCAAAAGCCTACCAAATTTAATCGATATTTTAAATTACACTATGTTGGTGTCTCCATTTATGGGTGTACATATACCTATGCTGTATATTCATATAAATGCTTCATCAATAGCTGAGTCAATAGAGCCCGTTGTTTGTTGGAGGCAGTTCCCAATATCACGAAATTACAACCTATAGAACAATTTGCAATATTAATCCGAAATTAACATCGATTTCCTTCATCAGAAAAATACAGTTAACTATAGCAATAGCGAACACATCTTCCAACTGTCTGTCAGCATATTCTCATTTGAATTAGTTAATTTTGTTATTATCAAATATAACGAATCTGGTTAACCAAACAGAATATTCCAACTCAATTATAATGGTTATAGCACAGAGAATAAATAGTACAATAAATGCTGCCAAAAATTTAACAAATGCGCTTAACCAAAATATTAGGTAAACAACACTCGAAACAACAACAACACACACTACAGCTCCACCAAGCTGCCGCACTTCACAAATTACCGTAAATAGCAAAACCAAAAAATAGTTATTAGCAACGTAAATTTTGAAAACCAAAAATGTACAAACTTGTTAACCTGCCAGAAATTTGAAAATAAAGGAGTTTGATGTCCGGGAGGGTTTTTGTTGTTGTATGTATAATTACTTATTTTACAGCACACACAATTTTATAGACAGCAAAAGCGTGCATTGAAATTTCAGCAGGGAGTGGCTCGACAAAGGCTCCCATAATTTGGATAGTTCAAAATTTGTGTATGATTATTAATGAAAAAACAAATTATAAAAACTAAAACTAAATCTGCAAATTTTCAGGCAGCTACTTAAAGTGGCAGCTGCTGCTGGAGGTCAGTAGTCGAGCGGCATAAATAAATGCGACTGTCAGAGGCAGTAACAGGGGAAAAAACAGCTAACAAAAAAAAAAAAAGAAGCAGAAAGTAAGAGAAAAGCAGCTAAAAGTGAGCAGCGAGCTGAAAGCTAAAAGTCTGAAAGCTGCTGGCCAACTGTCAGCGCCGAGTGCAAGTGACAAGTCAGGAGAAAGGAGACGAGAGCAGCGCGAGGACCTGGCTAAATCCAAGAAGCAGAGTAGCTAGAATGAGGGTGAAAGCCGGATGCGTCTTCAAGCCAATGGAGGTCAAACTCAATTGTGTGTATGTCTGTGTGTGTGTGTGTGTGCTGCCATTTTATTTAGCTCTTTAGTAGCTGGCTTAGCTTTTTATATGCCAGTGCCTCGTTTGGGCTCGTTCGCGTTGAACATATTGTGCATGCCGCTGCCACAGACTGTTGCATACTTCTGTGCACTCGACTGTGCCTGAGTGACTGCGCCCCAAGCCTGTGTACCCTACAACCACCCCCGGACTGCCCGCTTCGGCCCACACTCGACTGAGAAATTACCTAGCCAAAGTTGCGTAGCGAATCAGGCGTAAAGCAGACAAAGAAAAGTAGCTTCAAGTTGGCTGACAGATATTATTATTTATGCGGCTCTCTGGGTCGACAAGCGTGCACTCTTTCCCTCCCTTTCTCTCACTCTCGCTCCAATCGCGCTCTCTTGCGTTTTTGCATGCCCGACTGCCTTTAAGTGCAAAAACGCGAAATGGAAACGTTCATTACTCATGCGAGTGCAACTTGGGCAGAAGGCAAAAGTTTTGCGAGTAAACTAGCTGCCAGTGTTGGTAAAGCCGTAAAATTAAGATCGCAAGAACTTCATAACGTAACTAGTCCAACAACACATAACATATATTTTATAAAATATTTTAACAATTTTAAAAGATATATGTATAATAATTGGACAATCTTATGATTGACCAAAATGGAACAAAGGTCAGTGCCAATTTAAATAAAAAGGTTCTATGGATTATTTGAAATTTTTTATAATTAATGCCTTATAAGTAGCTATAGGTCGCAATTTTTATCTATTCGCTAATTCTGTATTTTTGATAAAAATCAATGCGAAAATGAACCCTTAAATCCGAAATAGCCAAACATCAAAATTTGTAAACTATCATAGAATTGAAACGAAATTGATAACGAATGACTTTTTGTTCATTTAGCAAACCATGTTTATTGTCTGAAGCAAAACATTCGTTTGGATACACAATTTTTATCAAAATTCATGTGAAAACTTTCCATCAAATATTTCCATGTTGCCAGAACTACCATATTTTTATGAAAACTGCACCAATTTTGATGGAGAATAGCTGTTTGTCAAAAATCTGCAGTTAAATTTGGAATTATTATTTTCTTATCCCAGCAAAGTTTAAAATATATGTAATAAATAAAAGCCATATCGATTTACTGAACCGATTGTTAAAACCACTTGTTACCTGGCCAACCAGCAGCAACAGCAGCAGCAGTTGAATTTTCGTTGATTGCCCCTTTACTAACAATATCCATTGGCATGAAAAATGGGTTAAGGAAAATCGTACGATTACAATACAAATTATAAATAACGATTTATCATGAGTTGCAGCTGCAATTTTCCCGAAGTTGAGGCTGTATTTGCCAATTGCACACCTGAAAACTCACCGCCAGGCAACCGATGTGTGTGTTTGTGCTTCACCTGGCCAATTGCAATGTCTGTAAGGTGAAGTGAAGCAGTGCCCGATAGCACTCGAGTGCCTGAAGGGAGGAGCGACAAAATCCCTGGCAACATAAAGAGAAATAAATTGCCAGTGGCAGTTGAGTTGCCCAACTGTCTTGACTGTCTGTCTGCCTGACAGACTGTAACTGAGACAATTTTGCAGAAATCAGTTGTATATTACTATATATATATATATATTACTACATATATACATATATATTGAGCAAGCGCCCACGGAAACTAGTTTTTGTTCTTGAGAAATTGATAGTTTTAAAAAGAGATTCATGAAACCGTATGTAAAAGTAAAGCTTTAATATATCATTTCAGTTTTTAAAATGTATATTTTTAATTGTGTATGGTTTAAAAAATTTAACTTATTTTATATATTATTCTACGTATACGTATACGAATACGGCAGACCCGATCTCTTATACAAGCTCCGAAAATATTTTATTTTAAGAAAATAAAACTAATTTTAAAATCTTCAATAATTGAAGATACTTTACTTTGCTATTACATACATTTTCAAAAACCATTATACCATATTTTACCCATTTTTTATAGTTAAAGGTTTAAATGCTTTTATAAACATTTTCTTTTTTAGTTTTAAAAATTTCGCAAATTGCTAATATTTTTGCAGATTTCTTGCTGCCATTTTTATTTTAAGACCAATTTTCCTACAGTTCTCCTTTAAAAATTTAAGTTTGCCCCTTTCCTTTCTATAAAAGAAATACAATTTTTGTACTTAAACATATTATTTGCATCGGGGCTCAAAAGCGTTCGCTCAACTAAACTGTATTTAAAAAGTTAGCGAAAAGAATGAAACTAAAAAAAAATTAAACGGTCAAAGAAGAAGTTCGACAAAAGAAGTTGTCCATTAAAAAAAGATTTTGCTATATACATTTATGTTTGCATATTTATATTTTTATATGTTTCAAATCCTTTATTTATACTTAAATGCGCTGCCAAAACGAAATCTATTTTTTCCGTTTGCTTCTGCTGGTTTAAACTCGTAATAGCGCTGCTAGAAGTTTTGTTGGACTACAATAATAACAACAACAGCTACAAGCTGAATAACTGAATTTTTCCTGACTTTTCGGCCTCTGGCCACTGGCAGGAGACCTGGTGGAAATATTATTTAAATTGCGCATACGCCGCATTAGCCGCCGACGTTGCCAAACTCTCAGACGCTGTCTAAAAACTCGAAATAAACTCGGCACATTTACCGCTAATCGCTTCCCCACAGACGCATTAACAATTTATCTTGTGTTATTTTATGCGAAAAGTTTCGACAAACTGAACCCAATACCCCAATACCCGTCCACCCGCCCCCGTACCCCTCCTTCACTGTGGGGCAGGCACATTTCGAATTGAAAATCGTGCAGACTGTAGGAAAAATATCAACGCGTTGCGCATTATTTCAGCAGAGGCTTCGATTCAACTGGGAAATACGAGCGAATGGCTTTGAGAAGCTGCGCGACTCTAAGCATAAGTGCGAGGGTGTGTGTGTATGTGTGTGCCCATGTGGATCATACCTGCCAAGGATATGGCATTGAAATATGTAATAGCTACAAAAAATGTTGGGCTATAGAATGGGTGAAAGAGGGAAACTGAGATATATATAAATATATATATATAAATATATGGGTCAGTTGAGAGATGTCTGCCAAACTGACTTTTACGATTTAAAGATTCTTGTGTTAATATTTCCCATTTCGTTGTTTTTTTACACTTGGAGAGAAATTATAAAATTTGATATATGAATCAAGTACAATCATTATTAAAATTGGTCATATGTGGTCTAGTTATTAGATTTATTTTAAATTAATTAAAGAAAGCATTTAAGAAAACCTTTTTTGTAAAAATGTTTCCAAGATTATGATATATATTTTCATCATATAGATCTGAATTATTTCTAAATATTAAAATAAACATTTTAAGAAAAATCCATTACCAATTACATACCGCTCGTAATTGCATTTAAAAAAAATGCTTTCCTTTAAGTGTATTCAAATTTGATTTAACTTAATTGTATTTTAACTTCTGTCGTGTAATTGGTGCTAAGTTATATATTTTACATTTATTATTCAATTCTATTATTTTGTATCTTTTGAATAATAATCTGTGGCTCGTGCTTTATTGTTCTCATTTTTGGACTTTGTTCGTTGTATCTTGTGTATTGTACTTGCATCTTTAGCTCATACAAATTTAATTCGTTTCCATATCGTATGTTTTTCATTTCTTTTTATCAATTCATACAATAAATTTTGTTATGTCTTCAATTTGACAAAAATTTCAATATTTAACTACTTTACAAACTACTTAGTCAAACAACTATTCAAACCCGCAAGACCGAAATTATTTAACAAGCCTTAATAACAATTTAATAATAATAAATTGATTGTAATCATTATTTGTGAAAAGAGCACCCAAAAATTCATTTTGAAATATTAGGTAAAAGTTAGCCCAAAGAGCTTTCGGCTATTTAAATTTGGCAAAAACTCTTTCGGCAGTTAATTTAAATCAATTTAACATCATTTGGAAAAGTGTGGAAAACTTAAGTGTCGCCCCATTGACCCAACACACAATCCATTCCAATTAAACATGAGAGCTCATAAAGTTTAGGCAAAAAGTTCAAACCAAACCATGCCCGAAACCCCAAAGACCATAATCTTTATGGTGCCCAAAAGGCCATGTGCGAAAATTACAAAATTAACCCAAGAGAACTGACCAAGGAATAAAATGAGAAAGTAGAAGAAGAAGAAGCTGGCTTTTGCACCATAACAAAGGACCCAATGCTGTTGTGGGTCAACAAAATGAGCTGCCTATTTATCGAAGAAAACTGAAAAGCTGAACCAAATGCAAATTTCAAAAGTTAATCATGGTGAAATTATATGATATGAGTACGAGACATTGAGTGAGGGGGGCGGGGACAATGGGGTTGTTAGCCCCTCTATAAAAAACCCTTTCACATTGTTCATTTGTCAAACTCAAAGAAGGCAACAGAACAGCTGTTGGAGCTGAAATAGTTGCCAGCCCTTTTGCCAGGGTTGTCAAATGAGATTAAAATAAGCTTCGTTCGTCAATCGACTTGGTTTTATCCCCACAGTTGCACACATGACAATGGAACCATTTCGTTGTCGAGTTGTCCCTATTGAAAATACAACACTCCTCCCCCCTCAGCATCCATCCAAACACCCTTCGCTTTACCCTATAATGGCCGCAGCAAATTTATAGCAATTGTGCACTAAAAGGGTTTTTATCCACGCACAACAGCTTGACCAATAAAGCAACTAAGCGCATTTGTGCGTCGCTCCCTCTTACCCGAAACACCCCCTCTGCGCTTTACGCTCTTCAGCCTTGCCAGTGTTGGACAATACACCAGGCACATAGGGAATATGTTAGGGGGCCTCTGCAGTAGCTCAGTTTATTGCCAAATTGAGTTCTGTATGCGAGTTGGAAAGAGATGATGAGTACAAGGGGATGCTAGGGGGTGTCGCAGGCTGTGTGTACGTGTATGTGTGTGTGTGTGTGCTGTGTGTGGAGGTTGCTTTGTTAGCTGCTGGACAGAATGTTGTCAACAACAGCTGCACAATTGAGATAAACTTCAATTTTCGTAAATTGTTTAGTTTATTGAAAAATGCGACAACTTGAAGGCTGCTGTCAGCGTATCGCGACCTCGCCCTCTCTCTCTCTCGCTCACTCTCTCGAACTCTCTCTTCGTATATCTTTCGTCTACTCTCTCGCACCCACTACATTAAGCGCTTTGAATTTTAATTCAATTTGATTTGAGTTTAGTTTTCAACACGCTGCTTTGCCTCAATTTATTGGCACATTTTATTTTACGAATTTATTGAAATGCGCTTCGTTTCGAGGTCCTTCGAAATGGAATGGAAATTGGATGCGGGCATGTGATGTGTGCCTGATGGCCAGTTAAAAGCGATGTTTATGTGCCCACACTCGCCCCACCCTTTCCCACAAGAATCTCACATACACACACATAGATCGGCGTCTGCATAAAACAAATCGAACATTTTTTATTATTTTCCGACTCAAGCGTAGTTAATTTCGAGTGGACTGTTACAGGTTGTGACAGTTTTTTTCAGTTTTGAAACATATTTTTTTAGTTCTGGATTAAGTTTGTTTTTTAAAAGGCCTCATTTGATCAGCTTTGGCAATTTGGAAGCTGGGCCTGATATGAGTATAAGCTGGTTTAATAGGCTAACGAGGTGTTGCTGTAGTTGAAATGCTAGTTATATATATATATATATATATATATATATATATATATATATATATATATATATATATATATATATATATATATA
>SCDS01000248.1:0-73540 GCA_004149465.1 Drosophila nigromelanica | reverse complement strand
TATATATATATATATATATATATATATATATACATGACTCCATTTTTCCATTAAACTAGCATTTTAAATATAACTACATTATATATATATATATAAACTTGACAATTAAGGGTGTTACTATCTCTAACATATATGAAAAATATTACCAACATCGAAAATTATTGCCAAGTTTGGTCAGAGGAACTAATTTTTTTGAGCAATCATAACATATACATATATTTATAAAAATTAATTGTTTTTATAGCAGTGTCTATTATAAAATATATAATAATATTTATATAATTCAATTTTTAGTATTTAACATTTTTAATTTTCTTCCAATTACTTAAAATAAATAAATATAATATAAATATAAATAAATAATTATAATAAAATAAATTAAACAAGGCTTATAATGTGTAATATATTATAAAATTATTATTATTCCATCTGAAAATATGAGCACCCTTAATATAGAAAGTCATTTAAAGGGAGCTTCCAAGTTTAGATAAATAAAATTACAACACCGGGGCCGCTGCATTCAAACAAGGCTCATTTTGCAGGCACACCAAAATAACACACAGAACGTCCACACACACACACGCACACACATTTGGTGTGTGCTTCGGTGTGTGAGTTGTATGTGGTGAGGCAAAAACTGTTTAAGCAGTCGGCTCGTGCATAATAGCCAAGGCAGCTTAATTGCAGATGTTGGTGTGTGTGTGTGCTTGTGTTTAAAGCCAACAAAAATGGCCAAAAAGGCAAATAAACAAGTGAAAAGTGCTGGCAAGCCAGGGGCGTGGCATAGAGTGAAAGAGTGGGCAAATTCATTATGTATTTTGCGCCTTCGAGCAGGCCAAAATGGGCTGTTGCCAAATGCTGCAGCACTCGCCATGTAACTAAGACTAAAACACACACACACACACACACGACAGCCGTCTGAAGATGCCAATACCTTATCCACACACCCGCTGCCTCCCTGCTCCACTGCTCCTCAGGCTGCTGCGTCTGTTGCGGTTTGGCGCTTGTTAATTTTACAGTGGAAATTGCTTTGGTATTTACAGTGCACTCGGGCAAAGGCGCATTACAGGCGCGCAGCTAACTCGCTCTTACAATAACTAACGCACTCTCTCTCTCTCTCTCTCTCTCTGTGTTTCTTGCACTAGCCTTCTCTTTCTCTCCCTCTCTTGCTTTTATGTATTCTGAGCCAAGTCGCTAGTGTTGTTGATTTTGTGCTATTTGCGCTGCATTTTCTATCGACAGCTGCTCAACATTTTCACGTAACGTCTGCCGCGTGATTGTGTTTACCCGCCATGGCTCCTACCCCCATCCAACCACCCGCACCCATTCCCCTGACCCCGTTGCACTTAAAACTTACCCTCTTAGGGCTAATCAAGAGCGCCACTTTGTTTGATGGCCGCCAAAAAGTATGCTTTGGCATATTTTGTAACCTGCTTATCTATAAACTAATTTGTTTCTCCCTAATGGGCGGGGAGGTGGGAGGTGCGTGCGGGATGAGGGATGAATCCAGCCAATTCCCAGGCACAGTCCTTACAATTCCATTCGTTCGTTTTTTGTTTTTTTATTTGTGGTCGTCTTTTTATCAACTTTGTGGTGCGTTTCATTACCCTGACGACAACAACAACAACGACGGCAAATGACTATAAAACAATGCAGCATAAAAAGCTGTGTGTACGCTCCTCTTGCCACCAACTCCCTGCATTCCGCACAGCCGGCCCTGGCCAGTACCCCAGCTTGCTAACAAGCAAAAGTACTTCACGAGAATAAAACAAAGTAACTATAATAAATGTTTGCAAATAAATTTTGAGCTCTTATTTTATTTTCTTTTGCTTCTTCTACACTTTTTGCTGGTTTTTGTTTTTGGCATATAAGAAAAAAGTTTTTGAGCACTCTGCTTACTTCCCATTCGTATTCTTTGTTAGAAGAAAATATGTTTTATGTTGCGAAATTTGTAAATTTTGTGACTGATGAATATGAGATGGCGACAGCGAGGGGTAGACATGTTGCCAGGATAATATATATTAGCTACTAGTCGACAACAAAATGTATTTGTGTGTGTAATGACATTTAACAAACCTTGAGTGTAAAATTTTTGTCAAAGGTGGTCATATATCAAAACTAAACCAATTTTCGTGTTTGATAGCATTTTAATCACAGTATAGATTGAATTTATATTTAAAATATATGCATTATTGAAAATACATTTTTTTTAAATATTTTGGTAAAAAATCATGACCCCCCTTTCTCATTTTTGAAAAATAAAATTTTTTCAAAATTTAGAATTTGTATAAAAATTAACATACAGCCCGATTCTGGGTGGGTCATATTTTTGGTTAGAAATCATGCCAAAATTGACAAAAATTTTGACATGTAAAGCTCTCAGATCCATATTTCAAACTCCCATAACTTTGGCAAAAGTGAACCGATTTTGGCGTGTGAAGATTTCAGCTTGAATTTGATCTGACGTCTAAATTAATTAAGTTTTTCGCATATTTGAAAATACAATTTTTTTAAAATTTATAACATTTTAAACATGTGAAACTCTCGGATCCATAGCTCCCATATCTTAAACTCCCATAACTTTGTCAAAACTGAACCGACTTTCATGATCCATGCTATTTAGATTATGGTTGTCCTCTAGATTGAATTTATGCGTACAATAAAATTTGTTGTTTTTTCACTGTGAAAGAATATTGTTCTGTTGGTTACACCCGACTGCAACGTTTTGTTTTGATGTTAACTGGAGTAACAAAAACGAAATCAAACAGAAGAGCTGTTCTTATTATTCCTTGGTTTCTGTGGCAGTTTTTCGTATATTGACCAGGGGTAATTCTACTTATAAATTTCTATCTATTTGTACAAAGTTTCATTCAAAGGGCTTAACAACTAGCAAACTCCAAACGGAGAAAGAATTACAAGACTAAAATAAATATTTCTCTCTCTTTCTATAATGCTAAGAGAAAATAAACCGCATCAATTGTTAACAAAAAAATTCTAGTACTTTAGTACAGATAATAACTCAAGTTGGCATTTCACATAAAATCTAATAAGTCGCACAAGAGATAAAAAAATGTATATATGTATATATAAATAAAACTGAGTAAAGGAAAATCGAAAAGCGTTGCATGTCACCACGTATCAGTTGGGAGTCTGCCCACAGTATCCTCCACAGTCACTTTTCACTTTCCAATCAGAAGCGCAGATATACAGAGAGAGTGAATATGCGTGTGTGTGCACGTAAAGTGTGTGTATGGTGTGTGTTTGGTGTGCTGTACTCTCAAGCGCATTTTCAGCTTAAAGGATTTACATTGAATACTGAATGTTGATACTTCACATGAGTTTAGTTTTACGTTTCGGTCGCGAACTGTCGCTGCCTGGAAACAAAAGCTGGCAACGAGATTCTTCGATTTCCATAAGTGAATTTTTGGGCCCAGCCAAGTTGCTGAGGCATGTTCGGACGACAGCTGTGGGCGTGGCACATGCGACTGTTTGCGAAAATCCGTTGCCATATCATTGGGCAAATGGTGTCATGTACGATATGTGGGAATCGTGTTTCTACAATTTCATGGCTTCGATTTTGCCAATTTCGAATGTAAAGCCAAAAGGGAGCCCCACCCTGCCCCTCTCGAAAAGTGGTGGTGGCTCTAAGACTGCCGCCAGTTCGTGACTTCGAATGATGGAGTTGAAGTTTTACCATTCGACAGCAGATTTTCCTTTGTGCGTATATTTGGTTTGCTAATGGGCAACATTTGGATTTTCAAATCAGTCGGAAAATGCACTGTGGGGTTTTCACTGTTTTTCTCTTTATAATTTTATCTATCTTATTTGGCCTGGTTATGTAAATCCTGTGCAGCTTACAGAATATGCCAATGACTTAGGAGTTGAGTTCGGTTTCATGAAAATTGTAAGTCTTCTGACTGGTTACGATGATTGGATTTATTAGACATTGAGCTGCAAAAGAAAACTTTTTATTATTTGTAATAGATGATAATTAAACTTGAATTTAAGTAAATTTAAATTGAACAGAAAATTTATAGTCGGCATACGCATTTTTTGAGTAAAATTAATTCTATAAGAAATTTTAAAGTGCATTTATTTAAGTGTATTTTTCAATTAATTTCATTGCATATATAATATAAGTAAATAAATAATAAATTAATAATTATCTTAAAAAGACATTTGCTTTTATCCTATCAGTTATAAAATATAAAAGTGTTTCAGACATTTTTCCCAACTAAGCTTAAATTAAATGCTTAAATGCTTCTAATTCTAAACGACTCTGACAAATTCCTACTTATTCATATGCTTTCAGGTGAAGGAGAACAAGGTTTGCTAGCCCAATCCGTGAAAAATTGTAAGAGCGAAAACTAAAATCGTATGAAGAAAATCATTTAAAGGAAAAAAAGGTAAAATCCTTCTCGCTTACGGCATAAAGTGGAGGTTAGTGCAATCCGGAAATGAATATGCAAAAAGGGCAAAAAGGATATGAAAAATGCAAATAGCCAAATCGAGTTCAATGCAGAATACAAAATTTTGCTAACCTCAAACGTATTTACACGAGGAAACCCAATACGAACACGTATGTGAGGCACTGTGCAGCAGACGGCTAATTGTGGCTGGCAATTGAAGCAAATCAAAAAAAGAAAGAAAAAAAAGCGATGGCAAAAATCATATGAAAATATGCATTAAATGCAACCGCAAAATAGAAAACCAACCAGAAAAAAAGAAAGTAATCATAAAAAGAGGAAATTGCGATTGCGGGCAGTAGAAACAAAAAAAAAAAAGAAACAAAAACACGCGATTTCAAATGTAAAAATTGATTTCTGCGGTTTCAACTAACGGATATTGTTTGCATATATGGCTGCAAATCGTTGCGGCTAAAAACGGTAGTGCGGGATAAAGCAAAAAACACAAATCAGTTAAGCAACACATTCACATATAAATAAATAAATAATCAACGTTTAATCTGTTAATCGCATTCAATAGCATGCAGCTGACGAGTATAAAACTGTGCAAGATATTCATCGCTTGCATTGCCTGCCTATCGACACTGCCAGGTGAGTAAACAATGTGACCAGCTCTTTTAATCATCACGATTCAGGCAATTAGCTCTCCAAAATCGTTATTCCCTGTTTGGTTTTCTGGGTCAATTACTAATATGGTTGCACACTATTGTGGGCTTTATTTGATTAAATTGCATCCATCAATTGAAATATTTATAAACCACAATAAATTCCATAAACAACCTTAAACGTTTGTGTGCAGAATTGCAACATGACATCAAATTTTAAAAACCACAAATTAATCAGTGCTACGAAATGACAATGGAATGTGAGGAATTCAATTCCGTATTAGTACAATTGTGTTTTAAAGAGCAGCAGTAGTCTGTCAAACATTTTAAAGTCCTGATTGCTTGAAAATTCTCTTTTACTTTTAGAGATAAGATAGTTCAATATAATAATCAGAAGATCAAAACACAAGCAAGAGATATTTTAACCGTGTAAGCTGAAGCTTACAATTGAAATAACTTTAAAAAAAAACTAGCTAATGACAATGGAACACTACTTAAACTTATTGTCTATAAAAATTGGAATGAATAATATTTTCCTAACTATTAAATCAAAAGCAAAATTTCTTAATAGCATATATTTTAATAATGAGTAGTTTCTCTTCTTACTTTTCTTTCGAGTCTTTTTCTTTGCAATTGTTACATTTGTAATGCCCAGGTAATTTTTTTACTCACAATTTGCTCAGCTTTAGTCACTGGCTTCACCATATCTTTTTTTGATTTCGATTACTATTCGCGCCTTTTATGACTTACCAACACTGAATATTCCATTGTTCGGTTGGACTCTCATACTTTTTTATTAATTTTTTTTTCTTTGCTTGCCATTCATAAAAATTTTCATTATTATTTTGCAGCACAATTTTTTTAGTACAGTAATTTGAAGCTGTATACATGCTACGGCTCCTCACTGAAAGTCCCCTCTGCTTTACTCCTCCTACGCCTTTCTCTCGAGTTTATTTGAAGTTGAGTTTTTCAGCTTTTCAACTTTCATCGTTGCCGTCTGACACTTTAGGCAAAATGGCTGCAATGAGTTGTCGCTTTGTCTGCATTTCCGGTAGCTTTAATAACGTTTTATACTTCCGTTGCTCCTCAACATATCTTCTTTTACGACAGACTTTTAGATATTTTCTGCATATATATATGGTTGCAATTGTCGCCGCGGCTTCTTCATAAATCTCAACTTTATGTCGAGCGTTCATTTTGGCATTTTATATTAAAAAACTGAAAAGTCATTGCATTCAGCGCTGAACTTGAACATCGTATTAATGTTTCACAACTACAAGTGTCTTGCAGCAGTGCGACTTGGCGGGTGGGAGGGGTAGGCAATTTATCAAAGCGACTTCCGTTTCCGGTGTAGGCCAAAGTTACACAACAGCTTGATTTTGACTCTGTTGACTTTTGACTGGCATGCGGCCATGTGACGTGGCATCAAGCTAGTCATATTTTTAGACAGCCTACACAGACAGACACACACACACACACACACACACAAACATTGCTTAGTATAGCGTCGACGCCTGCTTGCAAATTTCAATCACGTCGCGCGTATCCCTCACTAGACACGCATTTCAATGGCCAACTAAGAGCGGGCACTGGTTAGTGGAGGCATTGCTAGGAAGTGCATATGCAAGCAGGGTGAGGAGGTGTTGTTATCGTGTGTAAATTCGTGGGTGTATGTCACACTAGTGTGGCACACAAAAATGTAAGCGAGGTTACATTTAAACTTCTATATATTTGCATGGAATATAATACTATGGACGTGACGTGGTTTCAATGTCATTTTCGATTGTTTCCAGAATTTAGATAGGACCAAGAACACCATATATTATTGGAATAGAAATGAATGAAAATTGTTTCATTTTAATTTAATAGAAAAATATTTATTTTATTGTTTATTTAATAATAATAATCTACTTATTACATTTCGTATGGCATATGAGCCAAATATTTAAAGTAGCCTTTGGCTATATAAAATTTTAGCGATCTTTTTAATCATATTTTAATATAATTTTCATCATATTATAAAAACATTTATTTTATTTATTTCTATTAACCTTGTTTTTACTAAATATGGCTTACTATATTTTATTTGTTTAATTTATTTCAATTTCTTGTTCAGCCCTCGCTATAACTGGGGATATTATTTTGATATTTTTGTTTAGCCTTTTGCTGGTTAAAGCAACTCATGTGATCGCCGGCGCCCATTGCTCGTTTCTCAGCACCAAACTTTTGACATACAACACACACACACACAGACACACACACTCAGTTGTTGTGGCAGGCACGCAACGGTGGAGACGACTGCCGGAAATGCCAAGCACAACGTCCCAAAACCGGCAACAAAATGGGGAACAACAAAAATCAACTGTTGGCATGTTGACGATTCTCTTTACCCTCCGCTCTTCCACTCCCCGCATCCTGCTTCCCTTTGTTGTTATTGTTGTTTTTCTTGTTTTTTCTTTCTGTGTTTTGGCTGGCTCGTTGGAATTTTCGCCAGCGTAATCACGATTAAACTGTCAACGGCATACTAATTAGATTTTTATTTTTATTGCGCTATGACAGCGCCGCGTGACGGCGTCACCAGACGTCCTGCGTCCTGTGTCCTGTGTGTCCCATGTCCTGTTTGGCTTATACGAGTAGAGGAGAGAGGGGTGGTCGGTCTGCTGCTTAGCAAACGTGCCCCTGGCTCTTGTTGCTCGCAATCCCCGCCAGCCGTCACATTATTCCCAGGCGCGCGCGTGCCTCGCATGACCAAGTGACAGCCCGTATCCTGGCTGCAGCGCCCAGTCGAGTCCTGGTGCCGCTGTTGCTTCTCCTTCTGTGCCTACTGCTACCCCTGCTACCGCTCCTACTCCTGCTGCCTTGCGTGGCACTTTGTGGCGCCTGCTACTTGGTGATTTATGTCTTATCATATTTATGAAAATTATTGTTATTGATGGTATTCAATATTATGGGCCTTAGAGCAAAATGCCCTTTTGATTGATTGAAACATTAAGAGCTGAAAACTTTAGGACTTTCAGGGGTTACGTTTGGGCAATTGATTTAAAATATATACGAGTGGATGGTTTAGGGATAAAACTCGCAAGAAGACAATTAAGTCAATTTTGGGCTTAATAAGTGATTTAAGGAGTTGCCAACAATCTCAAGAGGTTTCAACTTTTACGCAGAGAGTATACCTTTAAAAATGTCTTCAGAGGGTATTATAATTTTGTCATAAGACATGTACTTGTAAGTAAGAATTTATAGCGTAGTAAATATCAGTTGGGGTAAAATATTACTTATGTCCTACATACAATATAAAGAAATTGATTTTAAAGCTTTCTGAATTAACTAGAAAACTTTTCAAATCATACATTTTATCAAGTTAAAATGAAAGTTACCTATAATATTCCTGAAAATCTATATATTTTATCGCTTCATATATGTTCAAAAAATATTTGATTGTATTATGTATATCTGAAAAATTAGAGCTTCATAAAGTTGGCATAAAAACAACTATTTGATACATTTTTAAAAAAAATAAGTTAATATTAAAACAAATTATATTCTTTAAACTTAAGCTTCTTCAATTACGGTATCATTATCTACTTCACTACAAACTGCGTTTTCCTTTCGGTTTTGTTTTTCCTTCATATTTCCCTTGCTTGTTTTCCCCTTTCGGCTTTTGTTTGGTTTTTGTTTGTGTTTTTTCTTCATTTTTTTTCTGCTGTTTTTTTGTCAATTGTTGACGGTGTTGGGTTGTGTTTTTGTTCGGGTCTATTACTTCCAAGCTGTTGAATGCGTCACCGTTCTCAAGAAAATACCCTCAGCCAAATCCCCCAGCTTGAGCTATACTTACCTGCCAGCGTGGGCACCTCTCCGCACAGTTCTTTGTCGCTACGCTTTTGTTAATGTTTTTTGTTTTTTTTGTATTTCCGCATTTTTTTCATTAAGTGAAATGTTTTGTTGTGCTTAGGTTGTAGTTTCTGCTCTTGTTGTTGTTGTTGGTGTTGTTGTTGGTGTTGCTTTTGCTGCTGGTTCGCTGGTCCAAGTGCTAATGCGGCCAGACAATGGCGGCGTCGTCTGTTGTCGGCATCACGGAAGGGCATGCGTTTTCGAGTGAAATGGTAGCACACTTTTCGGCGCCTGGCTAAAAAAAAATATAAATTTAATGAAAATGTGGAAATAGTACTACAACAGTTTTGGTAGATGTTGCTGTACTTGCTGTTGTTTTTGTTTATTTTTTTTTTATGCACTCAGTGCTGCCAATTACAATTGCGCGCATATTTTTGCTTGTAATTTAAAATAATTATTGTTTTGCATAGCCAACAATCCCGTATTGTTGTTGTTATTACAGTTGTTTTAGTGTTTGGTCATTCTGTGCACTGTGTGCTTCACCCTTTTACAGTGAACACCCCATCATATTTGACTGCCAGCATAGTAAAATGGTTTTTTTTTGTAAGCCAACATTTTGCGGTTTCCTTTTCAATTTGTTAACGTACATGACCAAATACTACTTGCTGCTTAACTCCCTTACCGGTAACTCAATGTGTAAGGTATGACTATTGTTTGGTTCCTGACTGTTGTTTTGCTGCGTTAAAGTCTTTTTCTTATTGTTGGTTTTCGGACTAAGCTGAAAGCTGGAAAAATATAATCCGAGCATCTAAAAAGAAAAACCACAAAAACCTTAAAAATTATTCTAGCTGTTTATGAATTTATTATGCGATTATGAGTTTAAAGTCTTCAAAAATAAAAGGTTTACTTTAAAGAATATAATAAAGACAAATATAAAAATAAATAATTTTTACAAAATTTATTTATATTTAGGCTTATATATTTTTAAAAATATTTTAGTTTTTTAAATATTTAAAATCGTTTTTATGTAATATGTTTAATACATTGGACCAATAGGTAAATGAATTAAGAAACTTGAACATTTTGACTAAGTTGTATTACTTATTAAATTAAAAAAGTTAATTTGCCTTCGCGTCAGTGGTTTTTATAATTTTAAATTTTCTTTTTACTAAATGATCCAAATGATCAAGACAATAATTTTCTACAGAGAAATTAGTTAGTTAAAAAATTTATTTTTGCTGAATTGCACTACGAATGCATCACATTAAATTAAAATAATACTGAGCCATAAAAAGCGAAAGCCGTTATGTTATAAATAAACAACTTTTAATCTGAAACTCAAATACGAATATCTGACCGCACACGAACTACTCAAAAACCAGAAATGTTTTAAGTAGTTAAATAATAATATAAAAATGCGAAAGGAATATACCTATCCATAACCACTTGAGTGTTATGCGTCATCTGCTGGCACGCACAATGCGCTAGCCGGAGATAAAGCAATAAAAATGATTTTTATGAAAATATAAACAACAGATATGATCTGAAGGATGAGTGAAATCCACTTAAATAACAACAAAACGATATTTTTTTGTTGATGAATATGCAGAAAATTTGCTGGAAATTTCTTTTATGCGTGTTTTTGGGGCTTACATATGTGTGAGGGTGTGGAGAATAAAAAAAAAAGATAAAACTTTTTGACTGCTGAAGTAAGCGGACCCAATGGAGTTGGCGTCAGTTTTTTTGAGCCGCGTCTGCAACAGATTCTTAACCTCATTATTATGTTTATCGTCATTATATTTATCATAACCAGCTGCCGCAGCTGCGTCTGTGTTTACAACATTATCATCATATACTCATCATAATCGTCATCAACAGTCCACAGACGTGACGTCTGAAAATTAATATATATATATATATATATGTATATATATATATATATATATTAACGTATATATATATAATATTTATATGTATGGGTAAATTGATGGATGTGTCTGCGAAATTTTGTGGGCTTTTGGGTTGCCGTGTTCCTTGGAACATGGCGAATAACCACATGTATTCACAACGTGTACCGGACATTGCGTATTCATAGACCTGAAAATGCTTTGAATAATGCTAATTTCATAAGTTATTTGGCTGAATACTGTCTAAGGGTAAATTAACAAATTAATATAATAGGCAATGGAGGGTCAAAATAGCGCAGAGAAAACAGAAACTTTGGGATGTGCCTAACATAATTTTATTACCAGGCTTTTGTATGCAAAATAAACAAAAGACATTCCAAGCATTTAGATTTGAATTTACTTACACTTACATATCTTATTTTTGCTCTCCCTTGTATAATGACACTTTTGTTTCTTACAATCTTGCTAAGCAGATACAAAATTTAAATTTGTTTTTGATTTTTTTTTTTTTTTGCGTTACGAAAATTTACAAAGCAATGATGATTGTCGTGTGTATGTACATACTTAATACAATTTTTAAAATTTATTTTTGAATTTTACAAGTCAAATGTATTAAGAAGTGTCATTTAAATTTTAAAAATTATTTTTTTAAGCAGCCAGTGTTTTGTAAACTTTATCAATAACTCAAAGCTGAAAACCGCAGGTAAGCTGCAGCACATTAAAATCACTTTAAAAATGGTGCAACTTTTACCGAGAGGCAAACAAAAACGAAAATACAGCATATCCCTAACATTATTTTATTTTTTCTTATATTCCACTGTTTGTTTGTGGCTAGGGTCTGGTTTCTTTTGGCTCTCAGTTTTTTTTTATTATTATTATTTCGCACAATGAACGCACTTGGCGCACATTAAATAAACCCCCAAGAAGCATTTATCAAATTTCTCTTTATAAATATTGCCAGCTCAGGAAAGACTATGATTCTCAGACACACACACACTCTCTCTCTCTCTCTCTCTCTCTCTCTCTCTCTCTCTCTCTCTCTTCGTCTCTCTCTGTCCCTTTCATTGCGTGTATATTTTTTAAACATTTATAAAAACGTGAGCTGCTACGGCAGGTGGCAGTTGGCAGTTGTCAGACGGCAGGTGGCAGGACAAGGACAAGGGTTGGGGTAATGCGCGCTTAATGACAGCAATGAAGATGCCAAAATGATAAACAGCAAAACAGCGGCCCAAAAGTGGCCACTGCCAAAACATTGGACAACAGAAAGTGGCCGCAAAAGTAAACTGAAAAAAACAACAAGAACAACAAACAGAAGTCGAAAACAGGAAATGTGTTTGGCCATTTTTTATTGGGCGGTAGGAACGGAAGAGACCTGGTACTATAAAATGTTGTTGGCTTTGCAGGGTAAACAAAAGTAAATTTTAACGTTGATGTGTTGGTACAAGATATAAAATCTTTATAAATTAAACTTCCGATTTCTGGAATATCGAATATGAATAACGTGACTTACGGGTTGATTAAAATAAAAGAACTGTTTGTACTTGCAAATAAAATGTTTTGCTTTTGTTTTTAAAGTTCTTATTGCGCTGCATTCTAAAATGTTGCACTTTATATAGAGTCAGTCATATCAAAAAGAGATATTCTATCAAATAGAAATGTACCCAAGTATCTTAAAGTTGTATATCGACTTTCAAGTTTATTTTACAATCCCTTAAACTTTACTTTGCAACACTGTTTGGTAAAGCAACTTGACTGTCTGTTTAGATATCTTCTAGATTCTAACTCACTTTGAGAAATACATATATATCAACTAATTATTTTTACCTATCTTTTATGTATATCCTTTTTAGTCGTTTTCCTGCTAATCTAATTTCTATAGTTGTACACTTGAATTGAAATCTTTACTTTATCATTCTTAAAAATTTCCTCTTTTCGACCATTCTATAGCTTCTCGTTGTTTTCAGCACAATCCACATCATCATCATCTTTTGCCTTTACTTCTATTTTATGCGTTGACTTTTGTTTTGTAGCCCCACATTCACAATTTCTCGTCCTTTCACATTCCTTGGCTTATTGAAAACAATAAAAACAGCAACAACAAAAGACGCCATTCAAATGGTTGAGCTTTGCATTGCGGATTGTGAATCTATCCATCTATCTATTCTGGTATTGTTTGTGCCGACAACAGCCATGAAGCAGACGAGACGAGCCGTTGACGAGGCTGCGAAAATGCGAGGAAAAGCGATTTGTATACCCTTTAAACATTACGAATGGCCAAAAATGGATATTGCGATTTACTACAGAAGTCGATTTTTTTTTAATTTTTTGTCCACTTTACATCATACGCAGAAAAAGATAGATCTTTCATTAGCCCATCGTAAGAAAACAAATAGAGATAATATGTTTATATTTTTTCCGACTAATTGTTAAATTTCCCCGATATATATTTATATATTATATATATTTATATTCTATTTGGGCATATCTCTGACATTATATATATTAAATTGATAACTTCATTAAATAAAACTATCATGTGGGTTCTCATAAATGAATACACCATTTATACCCTGATATTTTGGAAACGTTATCATTAGAGTATCTTCTAGTCGGTATACTGTCAGCTCGTGCACTTCCCTACTTGATCCAGCTGCCTTTTGTATGCCTCGGCCAATACATACCGCTCCATTCCCCGTGCGCACTTTAAATGTCAATTAGTTGTCAAATGTTTTATGCAGTTGGACAAACCAAAAAAAAAAGACTGCCACTGAAAGATGAAGCAGAAAAAGCAATAGATGAGGAGAAGATGGAAAAGTTTGCATCGGTTTTTTTGGAAAAAGCACAATGTCGAAATAATAATAATTTATAACTATCAATGTCATAAGTTCATGACATGCTCATCAATCAATGCATTAGACAGCTCAACACTGGCTGCCACACTGACAGGGCATTGGGCAGGGAGGCGGTAAAATCCACAGCTATTTAGGCAAAACTTTTGCTCCAGCTGTTGGTTGCTTAGTTGCTGTCGGCGAACTTGTTTTCCTTTAGCCGCTTTGCTCACAATTCCATGTTGCATGCGCATTTCCACGCTACAATTGACAGCAATTGCGTTTTGCGTCCTCTCGGCCAACTGCGTCGTGATCGAAGTATATTGGCAACATTTAAAAACTTCGCTAAGTTGTTTGCGGAGATGAAGCAGGGGAGGCTGAGCAAAACCAATCGGCGAATCTGTTTTATATTAATTCGGTTTGCATGGGTGCATGTCATAAAACGTTGAATTTTTTGGAAGGAATTTGAATTTAAACTTGTAAATTAAGTGCCAAATTAATGGATTTATCGAAATAACTTGGAAATTTTAGTGAACTTAGGCTCCTCTTCCGCTGGTAATAGTAATTCTAAAGAATAAGAGTTAAAATAGTAACAGAAATATGAAATATGACAAGAGATGTACAGCTAAAGAGGGAGAAAGTTGAAAGGAACCTATTATTATAAATTGATTAATGTAGAATTACCAATGAGGAGGGAAAGAGAGAGAGAGAGCAAAAACTGAATATACCAAAGAAAGACAAGAAAAGTGAGAAAACGACTAGAAAAAGTTATACAAACGAGAAAAGAGATAAATATTAACATACGAATATGAAAAAACATATATATACATATGTGCAGCAAATATAATAATAATAATCCGATTAAATGGAAGCGGCTTGCTATAACACATAAATGATGAACAACTTGGACTTGTTCAGACAAAAGAGAAATGAGTACATTCAGCTGACTTCGTGCAAGTGCGATTCGCTTTACCCCAGAAATATCCTTAACGATGTTTTACACAATACTCTGATTGCATTCCATATAAACAAATTTCTTCAATTCGCATTTAACCAGGCAAAAATCTGCTTTATGAATCACAGTTCTCCAGGTGTTGTGGTCGTACTCGCTATCCTTGTTACTCTTCATTTTCTTTTCTTTCTTCTTTTGTTTGCTCACTTTGTATTTCACGTTTCCCTTTTACTTCATATTTTGCTTTCATTGTTATTATGTGCTGCTGCTGCGCGTGTTCCTTATCCTGCTCACGCCCAGGGCTTATTCAAATTGACTCAATTTTTGTTAAATTTCCGTTGGGCTCCAGTACGTTCATATATTTATGCCCGGAATGAATCTGCTGCCGGAGTTCAGCCAGAGTTGCCAGCTCTGTTTACGTGCTGGAGCGCCCGCTATTGCCCCCCTTAAAACCCCCAAACCCCTTACCATAACCGAAGGCGGACGCTGCATTCCACGAACCCTGTTCTGTTGCCCTTAATCCCGACCAGCGGAATGTGTCGGCGCAAAAGCCAATTTAAAAATGCCAACAATGATTTATGTTATGTTGCCTTGCTGCATACTTCCCACACCCCCTGCTTGGGTATTGCCTTCTTTTTTTCGCACGTAACTGCAGTAATTTAAATGCCGTACAACATCGCGCTTTAATTTAAACAATTAACCCTAATGATTAACCCTAACAAGGCCGACACATAGGACGCCTGCCGCTATGTAGCCAATAAAATTTAATGACTTAATGCCCCGGTCCAGGTTCCGTTGGGGCTTGCGTGTTTCGACCAAGTGGCAAAAGTCGCATAATTAAAACAACAACAACTACAACAACAACTATGGCCGTCATGTTGTGCCCACTAAAAACTAGTGCTAACGGCTCTATTTATATAAACGGCTCAGCGGCTCAAAGCGACAAAGTCATTGACTTCCTGTCCCTATCACGAAATGCCGTTAGGACAAGCGGACATCGCAAAAGACGGAAGTACAGAGAGAGAGGGGAATACCATGTGTGCGCTAACAACACTGCAGTAAAGGCGCAATTAAAGTACACGGAGACATGAGACAGAACAATAAAAAAGAACAACAGCAACAAACACAATCGCGCATACAACATAAGGAAACTATACCAAAACACGACTATGGAATACTCTGTGATAAACAAAAATTCATGCATTTTTTACATATTGATTAAGCACTGAAAATCTGCGCACTTGGCAATATACTTATCATAAAACCCAATGGTGTCAAGATTATTAAACCTAATGGCACAACTTGGTATACATAACGCAGATGAGATACAATCATAAGAAAGACGAACTTTTAATAAATTTGAATAACAAGAGATTTCAAAAAACTTGGCTCTCTTTCTTATGTATTTATTTTTGTATGTTTTTAAAATACATTAATTTATTTATTTTATTTATTAATTATTTTGACACCTTAAATGTTATTTAATTGTACTTAATTATTTTTATAAATTCTAAAATTTTAGGTATAAGATTTATTTATTCTAGAAAAAAGTAACAAAAATTGTAACGCGACTCTCAGATACCCTAAGTTCTTTTTTGTGTTGAAATAACAAACAACACCAGGATGACAACGGTCTCTTGTCTACCGCTCCTCTCAGCCGTTGGGTGCTCTTACAGCACTCTGGGCATAGTTGGTGGCAGTTATAAAAAGCCATTATAAACATATGTGCAAACGGATGAGGAGCTTTTGCTACCCCAGTAACCCGCTTAACCCACCTACCTTAACCTTACCTCCCGCTGCCCGTTCCTTTGCAGCCGTTCAAGTGCTTCCGCATTGCCGACTATCTACGGGTGTGTGTTTCTGTGCGTGTGTGTGTGTGTGTGTGTGTTGTGTGCGGAGAAGGACGGAGATGGTGCCTTATTGTTTGCTTAGCTAAGCAAATGTACCTATGCTTATGTGTGTGTATGCATGTGTGTGTGTGTGTGAATCAACACTTGTAAACGCCGCTGATAAGCGCGTAATTGTCGGTCGACAAGCTCTCTATACAAACAAATTCATATACGTACATTGACAGGGTTAATGAATAGAGTCTTTATGCACTAGTCGATTTCAGAGGGAAAGCTAATAATGTTTGAATTTATGCAAGTACTAGAGCCTTTTGAGATTAGAAAACTGATATGAAAAATAACTGAAAATTAACTAAATATTTTATGCCTTTAAATATAATTTACAAAATCAGACTTGTGGTTGCACAACTTTGTAAGGACATCTTGAAAATCAAAGCACATTTGGCTTACCAATATTATAATTATATGATAATAGCATGGAAATATAATTTTGTCTTTTTGGCTTTTATTGTAACATAATTCACCATAAAACCTATTACGCTCCTGCCTTTTAACGGATCGAATTAAGAATGGGATTAATTCAAACAAGTGTTTCATTAAATAAGTTAATAAATTACACAGGTAGCCAACCAAAATGTTTACACCGTAGAGTTTTTTTTTGCACTTCTCAAACAGTTAACAAGGATCTCATGCGGTCACACTCTGGCGCTCTTCCCGTTAGCCGTTAGCCGTCTGTCTCGTTTGTTATTAGTGGATTTTGTTGATGTTTTGTTAACATTTTTGAGCGCTCGTTTGTTTGAACAAAGTGAAATAGTCGTCACGCGCACACACATACACACTCTAAAACAGACTCACACACACACACACACACACAAGCACACAACCAGGTTTAATAGCAAACTGGGCCCGAAAATCCAGCGAATTTTGTTTGGTTGACCAAAAGCCGAGGCGCCCAAAAAATGGTCTCTTGTTGTTTGTTTATTTAGGTGCCAACGGGATGATTACAAATAATTTGCTTAAAATGTTCCATTCGGCTGCACGCAATTGCCGGCGGTTATTTTGTCAGCCTGTTTTCACAGTTTTCCCCACACAGAATGTAAATATATAAACACTGGGCGCCAGCAATATACTTTCTACAATATAGTACATGGTATATAGCTATCTTTATGGCCTGGCATGATGCTGTTGTTGTTTGGCATTTTAATTGAAACTTGTCGCAAAATTTGACACTCCAGCGGCCAGACACAATTGTGTGCACAGTGGTGCATGACTGCAAAAAACGAAGTTGAATAAAAATAAGATCACATTTTCAAACAAAATCGCGCGTTGTGTTAAAACTCTTGAACCAAGGCTTACATGTTTTAATATTATTTAATTTTTTTTTTTTTTAATTTTTAACAATTATGATTTTGTTCTACTTTTTAAAAGTAAATAGTTTATTATATCACTCAAATAAAACATTCACCCTTTCCTTTTTTGTATAATAAATATAAATAACAAAAAAATTTAAATACTATATAACATTGACACCACTGTGCCTGGTCAACCAGTCACTTTTGCGTCTCATTCCATAGCCCCTAATCCATATTACACGCTAATTAATTACGCATAATTAATAAATTTAAACACTACTCAAGTCGCCAGACAATCGCAAAGGCTTAAGGCATTAATCACTCCCTATAAAACCCATCAGCTTGACGCATATTATATTAAGCTTTCACACATAGTTTTCACTGCGAATTTCAGTTATCGCTGGGCTTTAAGAGTCTGAGCCATTGGGTGACCTGAAGGCAGTCATAAATCTCGCAAATACGCCGTCGACTCTGCTCTTGATGCCTGCGCTACGGGAGCTACCACTTAAACCAATTATAACTCACGCCAAACGTGATAAATCAATAATGCGTCGACTGCAGAGCCAATTCAAGTTATTTGTGCTTGAATCTTGCGGTATTTACTCATTTGGCCATTTTGTCGTCAATTCTAAAAAGATTAATACAAGCAAACACAAGCTAAAACCAACACATAAAAATATGAAATATGTCTTAAAGTAATTTCAAAAAAGCATTAGTTAATTTCTATGCTCAAATGCTTCAAAAATAGATTAGTTTAAACAAAAAAAAAAAATAAAAATTTAATGCAACACATATAATAACATGGAAGTCTATTAATTCAAGTATTTTATTAAATATTTAGATTCTATTTAGCTTTAATCTAACTTTTAAATGTTTTTACTAATATTGCACAAACAATATAATATATTTGATTAACACTAATCCCAAATACATTTTTACTCTATTTTTCTCATTTTAGGTAATTGATTACAGAACGAAATAAATTTATGTGTCTGGGTGTCTCTGGGATCTCTCGAGTCGCTTGAGTAAGTATCGGGCAATATATCACGCATTTGAGTAGTTGTAACGACGCGAGCGAGTAGGAAAAACAACTACTAAATAATTGTTAATGTATTACGAATAATTTATGGCACTATTTCATAAAAAGCAATAATTTTTCAATATCAAACCAGGCGGCAAACTGAAACCGGCGAAACAAGAGCTGGGTGCTGGGTGAGAGTGCGGCAAGGCGAGGGCAGTTCCAAAATGTTGTTGCTGCTGCACAGTTGCAGTTGAAGGTTTCTCGCTGTTATTGCCACCATGCCCCCCGGCCATTCTGCCTTCACGACTGCCTGCTGCTTGCGTAATAAGCTTGATAAATAATAAAAGAGCTCTGGTAAAGCAAAGAGAGTACAGAAGGTGGCTACAAAAAGGGATGGGTAGTGCAGAGCTTGGGTTTGGGTTTTGGGTTTGGGTTACTGTCGCTACAAAGTGAAATTTATCATTTTTCATAGCTGCAAGCTGCACTTTCTGAAACATTTCACTCAGCGAAAAGTGGCGACCGTCGTAGGGAGGAAGTTCTGAATAAGGAGGGTGTGTGGCCACCCCATATCTGCCCAGCAGGAGTCTCATATTTTTGGCTGCTTAGACATCACCATCTCCAAAAAAAAAGAAGAAGAAAGTATGCTCATGTTGTTACTGCTGCTGTTCAGGCTGCTGGCAAATGTTTACGGAAAGAGATTAATTGATTCCACTTGGCTGCATACAGAGTGTCCCTGCAGAGGCTCTGAGAGTAACCAAAGGAACTTACTCTAGCTAAACCCCCTCTCAACGTGCTCTACCGGGCAGCTAGTGCTTGGCATGCGGGCTTTGAGGTAGAAAATGTTGTCCAATTGTTTGCGGATGATATTTGATTTTGGAAATGGACTGGCGTAGAAGCTTTAAAATTGTATTGAAAAATATAAATCTCTGTATAACCATGCCATCCTTCCATGCCTACTTTTCATGCACAACCTCCTTTTATTTCTTTCACTGATCCACACCTCATTATACAAAAAGTTCAATCGACATGTACACAAATTTATAATGCAATAAACGGTTATTTAAATATAGCTATTTATTATAATTATGTCACTTCTCATTATTAATTGCATTCATGCAAATTGCGTTACGGTTTGCTACAAATAGGATGAAAATATACTTGACCAAACAATGAATTTAAAATTCCGATAATTTCAACATCGCATAAGAATTCTTTCAGCAACAAAATTAAATTATTTATCGTAAAATTTAACATTTAACTCAAGTAAAACGCGAAAATGGAACATTTACATTAAGAGCTAAATATAATATTATTTTAAATATATATACATATATATAGTTGTTGATTGAAAATCACACACTAAACCTTACAAGTAATATTATATTTTAAAAGCTGAAATGAAACATTTTGATATATTCAAATTAACTGAACTTATTTTTGTACGTTTGAAAAACATAAACTGATTGAATTTCTTTAAAATAGTCCATTTGTTGCTTACATACAGGGTATATAGTTAAAGCTGTCTATAATTTTGGCAAATTTTGACGACAGCTTCAATTATGCAGAACAAAATTTTGCGTAGTAGTTACAGATGCCATCCAATGAGAACTGTGTGGAACTTTTATAAAACTGCCAGCACAACTTGAGCAAATGCATATATAACTTGTACATACATATACAATGTCTATATGTATTGTATATATGTTTAACTATTGGTATGCCTTACATGATTAAAACTTTATAAATGGCGCGCACAAAAGATTCGCCAGCCGTTGCTGGCACCAGTGCAGTTAACAAGTCCTCAAAAACAGTGGCAACGCTTTTTACAGTTTGGCAGCACCAGCAAAAGTTTTGGCCGAACTTGTCACAGGCGCCAGTTTTCGGGCAAGTTGATTGTTGAGGTTGCAGAGTTTTCTCGAGCCGTGCCACGCCCCCTGCATTTAAGTCAAGATTCTGGCAAAGATGCCAAGCCAAACATTTACGAAATGCCGCACAGTTTAATGTTTGACAAGCAAAACATGCAACGCCACCCACCCTCTGTGCACCCCTGTTGCAGCCAGCTGCAGCTGCAGCTGCAATTGTTGTTACTCCCCCTCAACCATCCCCTCTTGTGATTTTTTTGTTTTTTGCTTTTTTTTGATAACTTCAACTTTAGCTCGTCAGGCATTGCAAAAGTGACAAATAAATTTAATTGCTTGCAGAAGTTTGCTGCCAAAAAGTTTGCGCTCCAATACTTTTATTTTATCTTTTATTTTAATTATTTATTTTTTGCCGCTGTTTGTGGCATGTATGAAATAGACGTTCTTATAATTGCTTGTAATTGCATTTTCATTTGAGGCCATAATAGTAAATAATTTTTTAACACACATACTTGGAATATAAAAATACTTATGTATAGTGTAGAGATACGTATACATATAATTATGCATAGCTTGTGAAATTCATCTTCAATGCCCTTACCTGCATAATTTCAATTTCATTGACATTTTAATGGCGACCCAGCAACATGATTAAAATTTTAA
Organism: Drosophila nigromelanica; assembly: GCA_004149465.1. Taxonomy (NCBI): domain Eukaryota; kingdom Metazoa; phylum Arthropoda; class Insecta; order Diptera; family Drosophilidae; genus Drosophila; species Drosophila nigromelanica. The sequence continues at coordinate 52,209 of SCDS01000248.1, read as the reverse complement.
TTTCATGCGCTGGCCTTAAAATGGAAAAGGAGAAGTTGCAAGTGAATGAAAGCACACAAGGAGTGAAAATGTTGCAAGTTGATGAAGCAGCAGCAAAAATTAGATTTTAATCATAGTTTCTTAACTTGAATTTTCTTTAAGCGTAAATTGCCATTAGGTCGCGTTTGTTTTCACTTCAAGAACTTTTCTTTTTGTTTTACATAGTGTCTGATGATATAAAACCTGCAGAAAATCTGCACAAGATTTCAAATATTTAATAAAAAAAAGTTATATAATATTATAAATAAAGCTAATACCAAAGAACAATAATACATATATTAATAACAATATGAGTCTTATTTTATTTATTACCTAAATAAAACATGTATTATACAAGTATCAATATTTAGTATATCAGAATCATATTTCAATGAGTCATATTTCAACTTAAAAATAATATTGACATATTGTTACACATAAAAACGAAAGCTCAATTTTATGAAATCACTAAAAGTTGTTTCATGTTACTTTTAAAGGTTCAGCAGGCAACTTGAAAAAATTTATATTGCAGCTACTTAACTCGTGATGCATTAATCGAGAATTATGACTTTACAAAGCATTAACTACAGGGAAAAACAAAAAAATAAAAACATAAATTCACGTTTAATGCTTTTTGTATGTAAAATAATAATGTTGTGAAATTTGAATGAAAAGCAATTGAATTCGAATGGGACAACATCCATTAAAGAAGCATTATGAACCGTTTATAGGGGTCAATTACCAAAGGGAAATAAAATAAACGCATAAAAACAAAAGGAGAATAACTAGGAGTTTATATACTGAGGCTGAAAATCTATATTTTTTGAATTTAATATAAATTCATGATTAATTATTTTACTATATTAAAAAACATAAATAAACTTTAATTTAAAAAATGAAAACAAACAAATTTTAAATTGAAACAATATATGCTATTTTGTACAATGTAAAAATAGAGCAAAAGTAATCTTTAATGCGCTTTGAAGTTTGCTTTTGAACATAAACAAAAACATAAGTATATAACGAACTGGCAGACCAGGCAAAAGATCAAGCAAAGTGTGTGTGTGTTAGTGTATAAAGGTGCTTATTGGATTACGTAACTGTCGCCAGTCCTGTTCGCTCTTCAGCTGCTTGTCTGTCAATATTAATCTGTTGCTCTCACATACGACTGAAATGATAGAACTACTAGAACTGCTGGCCTGCCAGCAGCAGAAGAAGAAATAATAGTAGTGGCAAGTCAAGAGACAAACTGGCGGACTGACGAACTGACGAGCTCCTGCTGCGACAACACAATCAATGTAGAAATCGAAAGCAGCGGCTACTTTGTGCAGGCCGTAGGGGCGCTGTCGTTGCGAGTATTTGAACCGGAAATCAAAATAAACAACAGCAAATCAGTCAAACAAACAAACAACAAACAGAAGAGGCTACGGCTAAAAGCAATAAGGTCACCTCCCACACTCCATACACACACATACACACACACACACACACACACATCCACCCACATTCCCCTAACAAGGGCAATTTTTGTGACAAAGCTACTTCAGCGTTTGCGTGAGTGTGTAACTAGTGTACACCGAACATGTGCTCCAATAAAAGCTAATGGCACTCTTCCAATCAGCCAGCCACTTTCAGGCCTACCAGAATGCTATTGAGGTTTCAGGAATGCGGCCTAAAGCAGAAGGCGGCGGAAAAGTAAGGGAAGGGGTAATACTACTTACAATTAGCTGAAAATTAATGACAACTGGTTGAGCTTTTGGTATTGAAATGGAAGTGATTAGCACTGGGAAAAAATGTGTTACACTTTCTATGATTTTATTATGTTTTCTTAAATTTTGAAAACATTTATAAACAAAGAAGAATTTTGCAATCAGGTGTAACCGGTAGCGCAATACTTGTACCGTAGTACTATTTGAATCTAGAGTACAATTTTTTGAAAATGAGTTATGCTTTTTGACAAAAAAATATAATATGTATTTATTATGCATATATTTTTAATGCAAAATCTATCTATAGGACAAATCACGACAAAAATTCAATCAACGAAAATGTTTATAGGGCTATAAATATATTTTTAAAAACAAAAAAATATTGGTTAAAAAATGTATTGTATTAAAATTCAGTTTGTCAAACACCCAAGCTGTGAGAAAAACTTTTATTATACCAGCAGAAGCTGCTCATTACATTACATTATTGATAGAAAGCAAATTTATTTATTAAATTTTGAAACATTGTTTGGATACCTATATTTTTTTGTTAAGTATTATCTTCTTTGTTTCCACAATAATAAATACCAATACATAAATCTGCACATCGAACGATATTCTCGATTTAATTCAACTGCCCCCACAACACCACTCGTTCTAATTTGTCCAAAATGTCCATCAACCGCATAGTGAAAAGGGTCAAAATTGGAAAGGTATCTACATTTTATTTCGATTCAATTTACAAGCGACATCAAAAGGCGGGCAGCTTGGCAAACACTTGGACCGCGTGTAATACCATTTACAGCCACGCCTCTCAACTCCTTACTCTTTTTTTTTTTTTTGAGAAAATTACATTTTTACATAATTTAACAAGCTAAGATGGGAGTACGCAAAGGGAAAACCCAGCGAAAAGAGGGACTTCAGTTCGGCAGACCTGTCAGTCAGCCATTTTTTTGGGGGGCTACTTGAGTTTTCTTGATGTTGTAGTTGTTGTTGTTGTTGTTGCTGTTACTGCTGCATTGACCACTAAAGTTGCCATAAAGCGGCATAAAATTTGTGTTCTATGGCTGCGGCGGCACTATAAAAAAAAGTGCCACTTGAGTGGCCGCACTTCGAATGGGTTTTTAAGGTGCCTTCAATACAAATCCCACAATCGCGTCCCTCTTTCTTCACCCTCATGGCTGCCGCTTAACATATTTAAGCGCAAATTGTGTTGTAAATACAATTTCTTAACCACGAAAAATATCTTCATTTTCAAGTGGCAGCTCTCTCTCTGCATGCCCCACCCTCAATCCAACATGACGTAAAAGCTTTAAAACTGCATGTTGTTGTTGTTGTTGCTCTTGCTGTAATGGGCAAAAGGTTTGCTAAGTGGCAATGGGTGCTTTGTGTTAAGGGTGGGGCGAGTTCTACTAAATTCATTAAAATGTTGTTTATGTGAGGGTTTGCACGAGCATTGGAAAAAGTCTTCGTTGGGGTTGCCTGCACAGAAAAATAATGTTTCGATGAGACTGTAGAAAAATTTTATAACTAATAACAAAATACAACGTTGATTCGTTAGTATATATATAAAATTAAAAAAATAAAAAAATTCTAAAAGCAAGTGGCGAAAGGTTTATAACTTTTAAACAGTTGTAGAAGTAGTAAAGAATACCTCAAATTATAATCTTTCTTCCGAAAATATTTGCTGAATTAACATATTGTTATTTTTATTGAAAAATATTTCCAAAATATTTCCAGCCGGAGATAAGAAACCAAAAACCATGTCGAAAATAATTACTAAAATTAAATCGTATATCGCTTAGCAACGGAATCTTTTGAATATCAAGCTGAAAGCTTAGGCGAATTACATTTCACTTGCTAACCATAACCACACTTTCAAGCCTTGCAAATGAAATCTGTGCCAACGACTGCAAAACGCCTTTAACCAATTGCCAAAATCCCGACAGAGATCCTTAAGGCTCTGCTTAAACTTCAATGCGGCATAATAAGCTGTGCAGACTTAAAGGCGGCCACACGCACAGAAACGAGCGAATGGGCAACGCTTCACTGGTTGCCAAGCTGAAGCAAATGTGAGGAAAAAATGTATGAACATCAAAGCCGGGTGCAAACGACCGCAAAATACGCTGTTTACATTGCAAGCAAAAAAAAAAGTAAACTAAACTCAAAATAAACTACATCAGATGAAAAGTGCCTGTCTTATATTAGAAGAACTTAAATTTGTGTCTTAAAAATGGTATGGTAAATATATATGCAAATATGTATTTGGTACACTCAACAAATAAAATGTTCTTAATTTGAGAAAAATGCTCCAAAAATATAAATTTTTTCTTGTCTTATATTCAGAAAGCTTTAAAAAAAATAAATAGAATAGAATAATTTTTAAATTATAAAAATACTTGTACATAGCTTTATTTTCGGCCGATTTTTTACAAATTTTTTTAAATACTTCCATTTACAAAATTTTGCGAATTGTGGAGCGGTAATAGCAGACTACCAAATATTCCTCTTCAGATGTAAAATTTATAGGCATTTCAGAAAAGTTTTTAGTTTTGCGCATAATTGGATGAAAGTAGCATACGAACAATAAACTCTATTCTACAAACTTTACAGAGTATCAAAAATCATCATTACCAGAAATGTCCTGCAGCGTCAATTTGCGGACGCCGTTGGCATTTTGCCCTCAGGGCAGCAGTGGACCAGGACAGGACCCTCAGTCAGACACTTAAGTCTAATGGTTTTGTCAGCCACGCCAAGCCGTAGAGTGGATTTGTTGGGGGGCGGGGCCAGTGGGGCCACTGCACGCATACAAATTGACAATTTTATTGGCCACATAAATTAGTAAAAATAATCAATAAGCAATGTACCAAAAAGCAGTCGAAAAAGTACTGCAATGGCCGCATAAATTCAATTTATTTGCCACAATTGCCGTTAAGGCACAGAAACCTCTAAGTGCGATGATATTTGTGTGTCAATTAGATTGTCCTCGGGCTGAGCCACTCAGCCACCCAGCAAGCACCACATTCCTGTTAAACTCATTTCTTTAGCTTCTGCTCGCCTGCCTCCTACAGGACTCTGATTTCCACTAACTTAGCCAAGTGCTTAATTTGCGTAATGCATAGTTTGCAGTAGGTAGGTTAAATTTCCCATTTGTTGGTGGTGGTGGCTCGTTGCAACCATTTAGTTTGCAACTATTTTGCTGCACCACCCACAAAGTTTGCATTCAGCTTTTGTTAATTCTTTCAATTGCAGCGCTAATTAGCTCAGCTTTTGGTAAACAGCTCGTTTGATTGAAAATTAAATAGTTTTAAATTTTGCAAAGTTTACATTTGTTTGCCATTTTTCAACAGTCTGTTAAAATATTCAGTTTCCATTTGTTCTTTGGTTGGCTATTAGAGGTGGAAACGTTTCCGATTTTCTTGATGCGACACGAACACGAAATTTTGAAACGCATGCACTATATTGAAATGAAAAAAAAGTATTTTATATATCCTTGAAATATTAATTATCTTTTGACAAAAAAAAATGAATAAATATTGTGTTTAATTCAAGTTCAAGCGTTGTAAATGATCGGCCAAATGAGAAATTTCCGAATTTTACAAACTAAAATTGCAATATATATTTAATCGATTATGAAATCAAGAATATACATTTATCTCAATGAAATAACTTATTTTAAATATAATTATTAGAAATTTATTAAAACCTTGTTGTTTTTAAGTCTCCTGTTTCGCCATATAAAATCTTAAATAAGGTTTCCAGTCGTAATTTTAACGCAAATTTTAACGCGTTTAAAGTCGTGCAGGTTCGTGTCACGAACGCAAAACTCGATACGCAGAAAACTTTTCTGTTTCTGTATAGCATTGGCTACTGAACATTTTCCGGCAAACTTAAACTCGTCCGAACTCAAAAAGGCACTCATCTTTCGCCCCGTCAACGTCTTTGGTTGGCTTCAATGAATGCAAATTTTTTTCTTTGCTTGCTGTCTGGCTGCTGGCCAAGTTAAAAAGAACTAAACAGTTGCACACTTAAATGTCGGAAATGAAATACAAGCAAAGCGACAAACAGGGCGGCAAATAGGTTGATAGAGCCAAGCAGCTGCCCCTCCATTCATCGCCAGTCCGCCGTCTCTCGACTCAAACACAAATTGCCGTCAAACTTAACTGAAATTAGAACGTGATTAGATTTCATTTAAGCATTAAGCACAAATGACAGCCAACATGACAGCTTAATTGGGGTATAGAGAAACTGAGGATTGGATATTCGCAGTTGAAAATGATATTTTGAGCAGGCAAATTTATTGACAATTAGCCAAAGATACGAAAAGAGACCGATATGAAAAGAGAGTTCATGTCGAGCTGGATACATTAATTATAACGTGCATAATTAACAAATCTCGACATAAATCCAAGAAAGGAAGCACATACACACAGAAACACACACAGACTAATCTATACTTGTAATACGCATAAGCGTTTAATCAGGGGAAAGGAAAGTGGCTCTGGGCTCGGTCAGGCGTATTAATTGAAGCTCGCAAGCGAATTGGGTCGCTGTCCACGCAACTAGAAGTTATTAGTTGAGCTATATATATAAAGCCGGCGCTGTGTCTAATTTACGGCTTTAATTGATGCCAAAGAGTAGCATAAAATTGTCTCATAATTGACCAGGCTACTTGAGGGAACAAATGTATATATATTTACATATATGTATAAATATATATATTTATTTAGATACATACGAACAAGGCTACTTTCACCCACAGCTAAAGGCAATACCTATGTAAAAGTCCAAGGGGCTACGAAAAGACACAAAAAAAATACAGGGGGAAATTGACAAGCCGTCACGTAACACCAACACATCCAAAACACAACACAACACAACACGACAACGAGTCGACTTAATCGTTGCAAAGTTAAACAAACACAAATAGATTAGTTCAATGTTCGCTCAATACATGCTGCCAAAAGTCAAATTGTGTCAGCTCCTCAGCGTGAACGGGGAGGAGCGAAAAAAATGAAAAAGAAATATACCAAAACGCCAAGTCTGTCCGGAAACTGACTGAAAGCTAAACGAAGGATATGTGTGCGTCAGAGGAAACCAGCGTGCGACAAGCAAAACAAATTGCCTTTGAGCCAAACGACGATTGCTTTTTGCCCAAACAGGAGTTTGTTATGGTTATGTCTTATATTATATGTACAGTTGCTCATGCAATAGTTATAGAATGAATTGAAGATTGTGTGGAAGGCACGTTTTCCAAACTGATATTATGACCTTTGTTGGGCATAGCGCCCGAGCAGGGACTTTTTGTTAAACCTAACTGAGTTCGAAGTAGTGATGCTAATACCGAATGAATGTCGATTTTTAACATCGAAGTGGAAAACTAACAATAAATTAAACGAAAAATAAATGAAACATACACCATGTTTAGTTTTGTTTAATATCCCATACGTAAAATACTTTAGCTAAAGCTGAAGAACGATTTATAAACAAGAATCTATCGATGTACATAAAAATATCTTAAAATGCTATTAATATCTATTTATCTATATTTGAATTTTTTTTAACCATCTCCCACTTATAAGTTGAAATTGTAGTATGCTTTAACCAAGATATGATTTATAATATTTAATTGAAACTAATCGAACCGTAATTTTTATATTTCTATATTTTAAATCAATAATACAAATCTCAAGACTTGAAATTTTTTAATTTTAGTAAGTTTGTTTTATTATTTATATTTAAAGTTGGGAGAATACTTTTGAAACGCATTCGGCTTAGCTTTTTCAAACATATCTTAAAATTAATCAAGACATTATTACTATTATTTTCTTTTGCCTTTGATCTGACTCTATTATGAAATCGGATTTCTTATCAACTGTTATCGCTGTACCTGTCATTACTACTCGTGCTGAACACATTTGAAGCATATATCCCATCATGCGGCAAATGAAAAGCTTAACCACCAGCTTTGTCATCATAATCATCATAATTATTATCATTATTAGCATCGTTAACTATCAGTTGGAACTAGCTGGCGTAGCCCAGGGACTGCATTACTTTGCATAAATGCGAATGCTTTGAATAGGACAACCTAATTAGCTTACAGACATCGCAACATTTCATTAAACAAATGGTCCCTGGTGTATAATTTTAATACGCAATTACAGCCAACTCAACGCCACTCAATTGCCAGATAGTAAGCCCCACCAGATTTCCCGCACATCACCACAACCCCCTCTCTATGATTTGTCCAGGATACTTGAGCATAAGCCAGGGCAATAAATTTGATTTGATGCTCATTGCGTTGGTTACCTACGCAATCGTCGGGTTGCCTTGGCACTCGTGTAGGGAGGGGCCGAGGGTGGGCTTTAAATTATTTGATAATTTATGCGAAAATTATGTGACAATCGAGCGAAAAAGCGTAGCGAATCAACTCAAGGCTCTAGGCTCAAGTTGCCTGGCAACTAACTCAGGTCTCAGGCAAAAGAATTTACTTTATTGGAAACCCTGGCCGCACCATCATCAATCAATTAGTTGCCATGTCAAATAAAAAAAAAAACAAAATAGATAAGGTACATCAGGCGACTTCAGACATCATTCCAGACATAGGGCTGTGGCTCCAAATACGTATCTATTTCCTGAATATCATTCATGATGCGAATGGGGCAGATGTACTTGAGGAACTCATAGAGCACAAAGTAGACGCTCTCCAGCATATCAACGGGAATGGATACTGCAGTGCGCGCAGTAGGATATGCTGTAATGTGGATGGAAGCAGCTTAGCAGGGACAGTTGTTGTGCAGGACAGAGTGGAGGTGTGCCCAGATAGAAAAATGATTTAACCAGTGCTGCAAAGGGATGATTAACGAGCAGATTTTAATACCCATCATTCGCACTTACCAGCAACCACGTGTCTTGCTATCTTTTTCAATATTTTGAGCGGTTTGAGCGGTTTGCTTTGATACTTAAATTTCATTTGAGGAATCGAATTTCATAAGCGGAACTACTAAATTTTTCATAAGCTCAATATTCTATTATGATGTTTTGTTGATATTAAATTTAGTTTTAAAACTGACTGACGTTTCTTTCAAGTCTCAACTTCTCAAGCTTTTAACTCGTACCACACTCGTGTTTCCTATCAACGCCGCAAAACACGCAAAAATATTTACCTCAGCGTCTCAATTACATCTAATTTAGCTGATGTTCTGCCTCCCACTCTGCTGCCTCTTTTAGACCACAAATTGTGTTGTCTGAATTATTAAAATGTCTAAATTTATGCCTAACTATTTGGTTAGCGCCTGTGCATAGGAAATTAATTTTATGTGGGCTAATCAACACATTTGCCCGGGCATTTTTGTCGGTGGCCGACCGACGAGCGTCATCCAGCGTCTCTAACTATTAACTAATTATTGGAAGCACTTACAACACAGACATGCAATCGATAACAATAAATTGTTTCGATAACTATTTTTATACAGAAAACAGAGGAAACATATATATTCTTAATCAGCAAAGACGGCCATATCGATTGCATCGCAAATAAAAGTTCTCGTGTACAACGATTAAATTAATTTGCATTTTTGAAATACAAAAGTGTATTTGTTGTCTCTTAAAAAAATTGTTGAAAAATCGATTTAGACTCTGCATATGATTTCAAAAATCAATTTAAATTTTGTAGTATACGAATAGAGTATGGCTCAGTCGCTATCTCCGCATATATAAGTTCTTACTAGTTTTCGTTACGTTTAAGTCTTTTGCAGAATTGATATTAAATATTAATTTGTACGCACGAAATCTGTAGGTAAGCCGCGATTTATGCTGTAAAAACACACGCTTCCCTTTCCGTCGCACTCCACAGCCACGTTTCAATACAAAGGGCAGCCCTTCAAATGGTAATTAAAAGCCGCACGCTGAGCACCTGTGCATACAGGAGCTTAACTGAAAGCTCCCTTAAATGCCCCGTATCCACACCCTTTAACCCTTCAGGCAATTAAGTATAACTGTAAGCAACAAAAGTTACAAAAGCAATTTTTATTTTTGTTTATATTTTTATTTTTTGTTGTTTATTGTAAAAAACGGCTCTGCATACTTTTAGGCCGCCGATTAATGTTTACCACGGGGCATTGCTGTACGAATAAAAAAAAAGAACTAAAAACAATTAAGAATACTATACTCGGGAGCGCCCGACTAGGACATACCCTGAACCCGGCGATTTGTCATTCCAAACATTTTAGCCCCTTTGCCTTTATACATACATACACACCCAAAAACAGACATATACACACACCCAAATGCACACCACAAGCTGCGAATTATATTCAGTGGATGCAACTTATCCACTAAGGTCTTCTATGGACAGACGGACATACGGGCATTGCTAAATCAATTGACTTTTGCATACATGTGCACATAACTAATATACTCTGCTTGCCAAGATTCAGGCTATAATGGCATTTAAAATGCGAGTATGTTGGGGGCGCAGGGGCGTGGCCAAACAAAAGCCGCAGCAGTGCAAAATTGAATTTAATTATTATGCTTATATCAACATTTATATACATATAAGTAAATCCATGTGTATATGTATATTTATTTATATACTTTGCAGTATTTGTATTTTTATTTTTGCATAATTTAAATCAACTTTTTATACTTTGCAGTATTTGTACATTTTTTTTTTTTGCATAATTTTAATCAATTTTTATTATTATTCTGCTGTATTCGCTGACGATTTAATTGTTTATTAATTTGGTCTTTGCTTGCATTATTACAACACACGTACACAAAATAAAAGCATGGAAACCATGAACGAAAACAGTTAAAATCAATTCGCTTTGCCAGCTTCAAAGGCGGCTATTGCTAATTTGTTTCAGTTAATTCAAAAATTAACAGCAGCAAAAATAAAATAAAATAAAATGGTTTTTTTTACAAAAATGACTAATAAATTGTGCAAATGACAACAAACGCAAATTTGCCTCTTTGAAATTTAATTAAGACGTTTTATTGATAGCTGTTGTTGTTGACGGTATTCTTGTTGGCCTTACAAGTTGTTGCTACTTATTCAGTTGTATATACTTAATAAGTAAATTATGTGGCTGTAATTTGGTCGGGCTATGACATAGGCAAAGCGATGAAGACTTTGGCCCACTTCAAGGTGAAAACTATATTCGGTTTCTATATTTCTTGTTAACTAGCGATACACTTAAGTACTATCTGTAGTGGTTTTAATTTTTGTATATAAAAGAAAACTTTGTTAATTTGCAAAATTATTATAATAATTAAAATTTATTTAAAAATTGCAAGTTATTAGATCTAAAAAAAATAAAATAAAATAAAAAAAATTAGTAATAAGCAATCAATATTGAATTAAATTAAACTTAATAGAATTTTCTATCAAATTTGTCTGTTCTATTAATATAACATAATATTGTTATTATTATTGGATATAGTTCATCTGTTTGGTTTCTCATATTTAATTGAAAATAAAAGTAAATTTTTATTTTTTTTATAATTAACAGAATAATAAATATATATCGAATTGCGAATTAAGAAATTCATATATTTTATATATTTTTTGTTAAAGTTTAAATTTAAATTGAAATTAATGAAAATCAACTACATATGAAACGAAGGGAGCCCAGCAACTTAATACATCCGCTTAACTGTGACTCAGCGTTCAGCACCTTTTATATAATCCTGGTTATTGAATTGTATCTGGCGGATATACATTATCAATATGTATATATGCCTTACACAGCTGTGATAGCTTCGCACTGAAAGCGTCATAATTAAAAATTCCATTATCTGCTGTCCAAATTAAAGACTTAACTGAAGCATCGACTGCAACATCAACATAAACTTTCTCAATGGCCACTCACAAGTTGTGACCGGGCTGAAGACTCACCTCTTTTGCCATCAAGGACGGTGTGAGGGGGTCATCACTTCATCATTCACAGCGTTCACAAGCCGCACACTTTAACAATTATTGCCAACCACATGGACATGAACATGGACACGGAACATGGAGCAAGGAGCATGGAACGTGGACATCGGCATGGACATGGACATACACAAGGACATTCTCGTCTGCTTGTAATGTGCTCAATTTTTCGCATTTTGCACAGCCGACGCGACACGATGAGCAGCTGAGCGATTGCAACCGGCGGCTGCTACTGTTGCTGCCACTTACCACTTGCCACATGCCACCTGCTACATGCTACATGCTACCTGTAAACTGCCAGCCATAATAATATTAAACAATACATATAAATCACTCAGCTGTCTGACAACGAGCCAAACGTCCAACGGCAACTGGCGAGCTGGCAAACCGGCAAACTGGCAACCTGGGGGAAATGGCTCTGACAGGCAGAAAGGTTTTCATAAAAATTTACCGCCATAATGCTTATTTTAAAAGTCAATATGTTCACTGCCTGTTATTTTAACACCCATCGCGTCCAGGTGCCAGCAACCGACATTCGCTTCCTCAGATCCTTTGTGCAGGAAACAGGCAGCAGCAGAAAATGTCAACCAGCAACAAACAACACACAACATAAAAACCAAACTGAAAAGCAGGAAAAAATATTGCAGGCGCATGCTTTCGTCCACGCAACACTCTATTTACAGTTAACTAAAACTGCTAAAATTGGTTGGTAATAAGATACTGTTATTAGAGCATTATGATTAACATTTTGATTGAATCTAAAACTGTAACCCGAAGGATTTGTTGTCTTAAATGTGACTTAAATCGATAACCCGCTCTACAGTTTGAATCGTCGCATTAATGTTTGGCATGTAAATCATGTGAATTTAGGATTTCGATTCTAGTTGTAAAGCTGTTATATTTACCAATTTTAAATATACCAATTTCTGTTTAATTTATAAACATATATTCATAAAAATGTTTGAATTTTACAACATTGACGGCTTATAGAAATGGATACAGATAAATATATAAATATTCATATATGTAAGTTTACTTGTCACAGAAAAGTATTAAAACCAATATGGTAAATCTATGTAATTTATATTTGTATATATTTTGAAAATATTTTTATACAATTAAATTTATTTGAGAAATAAATGACAGGTTAGCCGAGCAACGCCCAAAACCAAACCATCCATTTTTCCCTTCTGCGAATAGAGTATAAAGAGCCCGAGAAAGGGAAACAAATCCGAAACGGCCCCGAAGCCATCTAAAGTTAAGCGACACATGTCACCTGGCCAAAGCCCATAAAGAAGATGGGGTAAGGCTGCCTCTTTGGTGTTGCTCCTCCTGCTGCTGCTCCTTCTTGTTCATATCCTGCCCGCTGTCGTGCGCTTTATATGACATGATTATGTGCAATAGTGCAACAGGCAGGCAGAGCCAGTGAGGCAGCTGTAACTTCGCCCCTCCACCTCCACCTTCACCTGTATACACTCACACCTGACGCCGTGTCAACTGGCCCTCAAGTGTTGCCGACGAGCTGCACGTGAATGGGCACTGTTGGCGGCAGGAAATACAGTTCAACTGCCTTGACATTCTGTCAGCAAACAACTGATTTTTCAGTGAGGTCAACTTTAAAGAATGATCTTAAATACACATAAGGCAGAGCTAATAATGAGTGGATACTCCAGCTAAGACGTGCTTAATAGACAACAAACACTCTAGATAACAATTTTATTATTGAATTTATCGTTTAGTAGTGCAAAAAGCAAGAGAAACTTTTAGAATAACTTTATTCATATCTGAATGCATTATACAATTTATGTATTAATTTCTAAACCGAAATAATGAATAAAGTTAATTACATGTAATTTGCGACTCAAAGAAAAAAAATATATTTGTGTCAGAGTGAGCTTAGTACTTTTTAAATGAAAATTGTAAATATGAGTTCTTCAGATATTGCTCAGAACGTAGAAAATAACTATGCAATAAAACTTTCAAGTATATTAGAGCGACATTATTATATTTTTTTTTTTGTGATAACAATTGCGATAATTTACCCAATGTTGAATTTATCAACGATCTTGTATTTGAGAGCACAACTCAATTGCCAAAACTTAATTCCAATCAGAAATTACAAATATTCTAGGCGCTTACAAATTAAATATAATCTCTAATTATTATTGTGCTTGATAAGTAAATATTTTGTTTTTTAGATATATTTTATTATTTTTTAAGAGCCCGTGCTTTATAACAACAATAGGTTATATTAGAAATTGTTATCCCCGGGTTTTTACTTAAGTTTAACTGAAAACTGTGCAATTCAATATTTAATAATACCGATTTATTTTAAATAAAATAAAAATCACTGGCACTTAAAAATCATTTAAAGTTAAAAAAAATATATAAATATTTTCAGAAAGATGTATGTATGTTTGAAAAATGTCGAAAAATGCTATCATATTAGCTCGTGACACGCTGACATCTCCTACTCGTTTTTGTTGCTGCTCCCCAACCGCTTTTGACCCACTTTCAAGTGGTTTTGTGAATCAGAGAACGCTTCGATCGTGGCCGCTGTCGCTGCCTCTGCTTATCAGCCGCGTCGCTGCCGCCGCTGTCGGCGCTGTCATTGCGAGCGCGTAACTTTTACCAAAAAAAAAAAAAAAAACAAAAAACAGATGACGAAAACAAAACAATAAAAAAACGAATTTGTTGGGCGATGTGGTGCGTGTCGTCTACGTTTGCTGATCGCCTGTTCAATTAGCAAACTATTTAAAATGTTTTAAACTTTTTTACGCTCTCTGCTGTTAAACTTTATAAACAAAATAAAAATATTTATAAAGAGCGTCGTCACGGCAAACAGGCAAAAACAGAAATAAGCTAAAAAATAAACTAAAAGATCTTTGGTTATAATAGCTGCGTCTTCTTGTTTACCATAATCCGCGGCCCGGCCCACAGAAACGAAGGCTGTACTAAAAGCGAGCGAGTCTTCCTCTTTCTCTCCCTCTCTCTTTCTTTGTACCTGTATTGTATCTCTGTTTCGTTTTGGGCGCTGTGTGGTATGCCCTCAGCATAGCGTTGTTTCTATGCTGGTACGGCGTAGCGGTAAATCCGTAAAAGTCTAGGAAATACGGTATTATTTTGTACTAATTCGAATAGGCGTGCAGCTTTCAAGAGCAACGCGTCTCTCGCACGTCAGCGACAACTTGCTGATAATGCCGTAGTTGGTCCAATCATTCGATACATATGTGTATACATATGTGTATACCTTGGCATGCGAACACATATGTATGTATGTGTGTATGTATGTATGTATCTGTGTGTGCCTTTCATACAAACGCGCGCACTTATTTATCGCTTTTGTTGCGCGGGCTTAATTTGTTTATACGTTCGCTTGAAATTATTCGTTAAGCTTTGGACTCATTTGCTTAAATAATGCAAAATACAGTGAGAGAAAATATATTTTAGAGAATAAATACATAGATAGATTCAAAGATAATTAAAGAGACATACTACTTTTTTAAATGTTACTAATTTAGTTTCTTTTTTAATAGAAATAACAGTTAAAAGGGCGATTTATAATGGATTTGGAATTGCTTTTTTTTAAATTGAAAATTAGGACAAAAGATTTATCAATAGATACATTTGATTTTTTGAGTTTTTGTTTAATTACTGTTTTAGTTCGGCTTAAAGCAAAATTATACAATACAATATAACTAATGTAGTTAAAGTTGTCTGCTAGTTAAAGTGAATATATTTTTCAATATATAAGCATTTGAATATTATACTTAATTTATAAAACATTTGATCATACTGTGGTCGTAAAGGTTATTTCTACAATTTTATTCTTAAATATATCCCACACTTTATATCGGCTTAATATTTAATTTTTATTTTATTTTAAAAATATATATAGAACGTGCATATTGTTCAGAAATCAGAGTAACTCTAATTTTTAATTTTCTTTCTAAAATTAATTTTTAAGTATTCAGTTAAAGTTTCTGTGTATTTTCTTCAAGTGTACACACATAGATACTAATGTATATAAAGCTCAATGAAATCACTTTTTATCCGAAACCAAAAAAAAAGAAGAAATACTCTGTCAGTGTCGAGACAGATACAAACACGTCCACTTAAAAACTGTACGCCTGTGATTTTGGATAAATGCTCTGCATGGAATTCGCCACAGAAAACTCAATGAAATCGAAAGTGGGCGCAGCTCTGCTAATCATTATGCAAATATTGTCTATAGATTGCGCAATTGTTGGTCTTATATGGCATGCGATTTGTATGTATTTATAAGTGCTTTTAGATTTTCTTAAGGCTTTACATTATTATCGTTACACGATACACGCACAACAATACACACACATGCACACACGCACACCCGCATTACATCATATCATTTGATTGTTAGTTTCCAGCTGCGTGCTGCTGCCTCGCTTATCGGACAACCTCGTGTGGGCTTTGCGCCCGTCCGCTTCCCCACTTCCCCCTTCACTAACATTCCGATTTCCGCTTGGAACCACAAGTTGTGGAGCGTGTGAAATGCATTAAACAAATGCCTTTCGAGCGTTTGCTGCGCGCTTGTTACAAAAAGTTTATGATTTCGTATTAAACAAAAAAATTAATGTTTATAGCGGGCAGGAAAAATAAAAATATATTATGTTGGATGGTTGTTTGTTGCTCGATCGCCTCTATAGGGCAGACCACAAAGCGATTGTTAAATTAACACTAGAAATGCGGCGGTTAGACAAAATATTAGATGTGCTTTGAAAACTAGCAAACGGAGATTTGAGTTCAAATACATAATAATTCAAATATTAATATAATATCGATATCAATAACTAAAATAAAAACAACTCTAAAAATAACATTATAAAAAAATAAATAAATAAATAAACAAAAATATAAAATAACACACAAATATTTAACTAATTATTTAAACAATTCGTTCCAATGTCTGACATTTAGAATCATTATCCGTTTTTATTAGGAAACTCGTTATAAACATAACTGAAAAATAATTTACAATATACATTATTGTAGCGGTATATATTTCAGTAGTAGTAGTAGTAGTGTCCACTAATCGGACAATACTATTATTTAAATATAAGTACACCTGTATGAGCAATAAATATATCCTGTTTAATTAAATATAAAAATAATAATAATAATGTAATTAATAAAGAAATTCAAATATTTTCAAGCAATAAATAAACCAATAAATGAATTTAAGTATATTCATATTTATACAGAATAATTTGCCATTACATGCTATGCACTTTCTCATGTTATCAAATTAACCCCTCCGGCCTTCTAGCATTAAACGTCTGCCAACCATCAGCTCTCGCACGTCGCCCTCCCACTCGCGCACTCCCTCACGCTCTCGCTTACGCTTTCTCTCAACAAGTGTAGGCGCTCGCACTGCTGCTGACGTCAACGTTGTAATGCCAGCGCACGCGTTCTCAATTTGTTGCGGTCTCTCTTTCCCTCTCTCTGTCTGATTGCAGGTTGGCGGTCAACGATCTTCGAAAATTTCGAGCGCGTGGAGTTCGTTGAACTGCCGAAAAAGCAACTGTAAATGCTTGTGTTCGGCTCGCAGCAGCTGCTCAATGCGACTGCGCGCCTGTTACGCGCAACAGGCGTCTGATTTTTCTTTCAATCGTCGCGACGCTTCGCTGCCGATCGCTGGCACGGTCGCTGGGTCACGGGCGGTCCCTGAACGTGACATTATTGAGGGGCGTTAACCTTTCCACGCTGTGTGGCCGCAGCGCATTGAACCTTGCGTCGAGTTCAATGCGAGGCGTTTGCCCTTGCCCAAAACTGGGTTAAATACAGTGTATGTGCCAGGGCTCTGGCCGCGACCCCGACCCCGACCCCGGCCCCGACACCATTGCCCCAGGGCCAACAATAATGTATGTGGCGGTGTGGCCATCACTTTCGTTTTTTATGTAGAAATCGATAGCTTGCTTTGTTTATGGAACAGGCGCACAGATAGCGCAACCAGCGGCAGCAGTTGTATGAAAAACTTGAAGCTTTTATAAAAACAACAACAGCAACAACAACAATAACATCAGCGACAGGAAATTGAGGGCCAGTGTTGCGTACAATTATCATACACACATTTATTTCTTTCATTTATATATGCATATATAAATATACATTTTTCTTGTTTGTGTTGCCATGTGAATAGCCCTGTGCAACCCGTTTTCCTCTTGCCACTTCTACAGCTGCTGTGACTGCGCCTAGGGCGTCCGTCGTCTTCACTTTCGTTTTTAAAGCATGATCGATAATATACAGGCACAAAGTAACAGGCAAACATAATGCTATAGCCAAACGACACTTGACTCCATAATTTGTGTTGTGCGTCTCTCTCTCTCTCTCTATCTATCTCTCTCTTGCCCTCTTTCCCCTCTCTTTAACAGTCGCTACCACACTGCTGTTGACCTCGTTTATAGTTGTTGCTGCTTGTGTTTTGGACTGATATTGAAAACTTTAACAATTGGGCGGGAAGCGCAAGAGGCGGCATTATCGAAAAATTGGGTATTTTATGTGGGTTCTTAACATTAATAAGAAGCTTGTTTTAAAAATTAAAAAAAAAAACTTGGATGTTCATTCAAAATTATCTGTGAATATTATCTTATAAAATAAACTGCAAACTTAATATAAAAATATATATTATTTAAAATAGAAATTATTGGAAGTAACAAGTTTTACATATATTAATTAAATTTTACAATGTTAAATTACAATATTAATTTTTTGCTATGTACTATAGATATATAATTATTGTGTGCTTCTCAGAGCCACTAGAAATTAGAGCACTTGAATAAATAAATAGAGCATTTCAAATACACATGTACATATGTCTTTATACATACTTATATAATTGGGGCCTAAGAATACTGATTGGCATACTATTTTAATTGTAATTTTTTCACTTTCAGTTTTTGCACAATACTATATACTTATCCTCCATTGGTTTTATACATTCCATACATTGATTGATTAATTTCCCAAATCTCTAGTACTCAGTTCCTTTAGTGAGAGGTTCTTATTCGCATATATTCGATTCAATTTAAATTCCCTACTGTTTTTTCTCATACACATATATATTATTATTTTTCATACGTATTAGTATGTACTCATAAATACAAGCCTAAATAATCAGGTATACTCATACTCTTATTTTGAGTCTACTGTAGTACGACGATTATTGTTGTTCGCTTGTTTTTGTTTTTGTTTTTTTGGTTTTCCAAGGTTTTCCACTTCGATCGCTGTGCGACTCAAGGCTTCCTTTTTATACAACTTGAAATTGGCCGCGCGACGAGCACTTGGTAAGCCTTCTGTTGGCCTGGCCAAAATAGAACAGCAACGGTTTCTAAATATTTGTAGCTACGCTACAGTGGCAAAATTGTACTCGTTTTGCCGGCAAATACGTTTCTTCTGCTTTTTCGGCAAAACAAATAGTTTAGTTTGATTACGCAAATTTTGTGCGGCCCATTGGGCGCAGCGCCCGGCTAGACGAGCGCCGGCGTTCGACACGGCGTATGTGATTAGTTTTTTCGTACTATTTGGAACCGGCGCGCAGCGTCTATGTGGAGGCATTCAGTCTCTCTGGGGGCAGCATGAAATTTTTATGTTGATATGAAAACAGTAACAGCAACAACAATAGCAACAACGAGCTGTGTACAGAGCTCGCGAGTGCCATAAAAATCAACGTGAAACAACAATTAGCATTCAAGGTTAACCAGAAATGAGCTGACAGAAGCGCCGCGTCGCGTCGCGTTGCGTCGCGTCGATGCGAGTCCCCACTTGGGGACAAACCAACAACACGCAACAAGCTAAGCAATTGTTTTAACCAGCCCGGCCCAAAACAATAACCGGTTCTTATGCCACACGAAGTACATACTATATATTATGTATCTTAATCTTCTTTTTTTTTTCACCCACAAATATGTTGAGTCTGTCCCTTGCCTATCTATTTCACAATTATAGAAATGTATATATTATAAAATTATATTGTTTTTAATCCTAGATTCGATAGTTATTTATGCTCGATACTAATCTCTATTTATAGTATAATATTGACTAACAAAAACAATAAAAATATAACATATTTCATTTGCTTTTCACTATTTCCTTGTGGATTGTAAAATCTAAATTTAAAAGATGAATAATTCTGATTATGACTATCGCAATTATCGCAATTCTAAATTTTAAAAAAAATATTTTGTTTAGGATATGAGGGGAGGGTACATAATTTATTTAAAAAATTTTATGTAAAATCGATCTAAATGAAAAACATGATCAAGATGCCATAAACATGAAAATCTGCTCAGTTTTGACAAAGTTATGGAAGTTTGAAATATGGGAGCTATGGATACGAGAGCAATACTTGTCAAAAATTTTGCCAATTTTGGCAGTTATCTACCTTTCAAATTTGGTAACTCTAGCTTAAAAACTGTGGGAAATTTTCACCTTTTATCGATTTGCAATTTGAGGTGTATCGACATGTTATCGAATTGCTAGCCCACAGTGGGCGTGGCACAAAAATCTTAACACTTTATCTGAAGAGGATAAGTACAAATAGATATCCAAAGTTTCAAGTCTCTATCTTCGATAGCGCCGAAAAAAGTTGCGTTCATCCGGACTGACGGACAGACGGACAGCATGACGGACATTGCACAAACCCAATATACTAGTTTAATACTGTAATAAATATATGTATATACGATATAAATAAATAAAAACATTATTCACATTAGCAACATTTCTAATACACTACAAGCAGTAAAATATAATATCTTTACATACCAATTTCTAAATAAACATATACATACATGGGTCTTTGGCCGCATAACATTCTATAACAATGTTGTCATCACTTTTTAGCATACCCTGTATGCTTTAAAAATGTGAAAGCGACTATACTGGAAATATTATCTTAGAGATATACAAAATTTAGTTTATGAATAGCACAATACTAAAAGTTATTTCATTTTCCAGCTATTTATTAATAATAATATATTATATACATGTATTCAAATTAGGCAACCAATCACTCAAGCATACAGGTTAGCTGCATGGTATCTGGACGTCGCGCACTCTTGCCTAGACCGCTCTTAATTTTCTGTTTCTTTTGTATGGTCGAGTTCAATAACCCGAATTAAATCTACCTTTTACATAAATAGCACTTGACGTGGCTTTCTGCAGCCCTGATATTCGACAGCAGCGCAATTTCCTATGTGGTTGGGTGGCTTTATGATTTATGATGGATCGCGAGAGACACAACAAAATTCACTTTCAATTTTAAAATTTACTAGGAAGTTTTTTATAAATGCGGCCAGGCGCACATGGCCAGAAGGGCAGCACCCGTCGACCGGGCCGAAATCAACATAAAACGGGGCTAAATGTGTTTTCTTCTTTTTGTTTGTCCGCTGTACGTGTACAGCTACCAATATTGTTGCTGTCTCGTTTACACTCGCTTTGTTCAGTTGTGTGTGTGATTTTGGGCGTATATACTATATATATATATATATATATATATATATATGTATGTATACGTATGCATGTAAAGAGCGGTTGTTTGTTTTTATTTTCATTCTTGGTCATGACGATCTTTGACCTACTTTTATTTTGGTTTCCGCGTGTTTTCGTCATGGATCTTTTGGAATTTTAAACGAACTCTCATGTTTTTTTTATAATGAAAGACGTTGGTTAACAGTTAGTATATTTAAGCAAATACAGGAAATTCATAAAAATATTTATGTTTATATTATTATCTATATATAAACAAATTATATATAAAATATTTAAATAAAAATTATATATATCGTGCAATTATTTAGCAATATTTATATCTATAGCTTATGAAAATGCGCAAATGATTGGACAAGACTGTGCCAGGAAATACTCAATTATTTATTAAGGTTGGCATATTATCGCATATTTAATCGCCTTTAGATGCTAATTTGCCCACTTTGCAATTTAAAGGAAGATTACCGTAATGCCCTACGCAAGTGTCTATAAACACAAGCGAGCGTTTCCACGGTGCGCGTTTAATGTTTTTCCATGCACAAAAATCCAATGTAAGCCGCCTGGTATCATAATTAAGCTACAATAACTTGTCATATTTAAGCCCTTGTGACAATGCTCACGGGTTGCTTGAACTTGCAGCGCTTACTACTGCTATATACACCTCTCTCATTCTGTCACACACCCGCTCACGCTCGCTCTCTCTTTCTCTCTCTCTCTCACTCTCTTTTGCAGAGCTGGCTGTTGGGCTGCGCAATGTTAACGTTCGCATTCCGTCGGCCGTTAAACGCGGCGATAATGCGCTCTTAATCTGCAATTATGACATCGAGAACG
Source organism: Drosophila nigromelanica (assembly GCA_004149465.1). Classification (NCBI taxonomy): domain Eukaryota; kingdom Metazoa; phylum Arthropoda; class Insecta; order Diptera; family Drosophilidae; genus Drosophila; species Drosophila nigromelanica. Next base: position 30,192 of record SCDS01000248.1, on the reverse strand, counting down.
ACACGCTCTATGCGGTTAAGTGGTATAGAGGCCGCAGGGAGTTCTATCGCTATACGCCCAAGGAGAATCCGGCCTGGAAGATATTCACGAAAACCAACGAAATTGATGTCGAGGTGAGTCTCTGACGTAGCTGAGCTTATGCTCATTATACTGTTCGCGACGATGATTAAAATTGAAAGAGAGCTGAAAGAGCTGCCAATGAAAGTTGATGCAAATAACTGTAAACTGTTGTTTTTATACCCTTGTCGAGGGTATTGTAAATATATCAAGCAATTTAAACCGCAAAAAGAGGTAAAATTTTCGATTACAAAAAGTATATGTATGTATATATATATATATCTTGTATCGAAAATAAAGTTTGTAATTAACAACGTCTTTATAAATCAATATATCCAATTGCGATCAAACCGTATCAAAATCGAACTATTATTACACATAACTTCATATTAAGTTTTCGTATGAGAAACTTTTTTTGGTTTTCAAGAAATCTTTACTTTCTAAAGTTATAACGTATATAACAAACTCATTATCTGTGAGCAAGGGTATTGAATCTTTGGCGTCTCGAAGGTAACTTTTCTTGGTTGGTTTTATTGTTGCTGCTGGTGGTTGTATTAACGACAACAACAACAATGAGCTCAAGCAGCACTGTAAACAGTTTGCCTGCGTTTCAGTTCCATCTGGCTATATATAAATATGTATATATATACATATGTGTGTGTGTGTGTATCGATGTTTGTTTTATGCATGTTAAAAAGTTTTAATTAACATTTTTGACTTTTCACTTGCTTCTGCTACTGCCGTTGATGCTGTGGTTGTTGTTGTTGCACACACATGTCCTCTGCCTGGCATTTTATCCTGTGCATTTTATTGTTGACTTTTGCTGACATTGCGAAAATTAAAAGCGAACTGCCGCAAAATTGTGTTCAAGCTGTTGCATTCAGCATGTTTGCGGCACAGCGGAAAATATCTTATATAAACACAAACACACGTGCATTACACATTTAAATATTAATATATATTTAAGTAAAACTCTTCAAATGTACAGTGGGAAATTTTTGTATTAACAGCTGCTCATTAATAAGTCAAAAATACATATGCAAATAATTTATTAACTTTGTAGTAAAAAAAATTTGTTTATACAAGGTATTTTGAATTCAGTGTAACCTCTTATTTTTGTTTTTTGTTAAATATATAATGTTTTGAAAATGTTTCATATATTGATACAGCTTTCGTCGGTCGTGTTCACAATTAATATGCTATCTTTATAATATATTTAATTTACGTATTTTATTCATAATATTAAATATAATATTTTTATTTCCCTAGGGTTTTTTTGTATTTAGAAATTATAAGACGAAAAAATAATAATACAATATTTTAAAAATATATATAAACTATAATATTTGTTTAGTTTTTACCAGCAATTGTTTATTATTTTAGTGTAACATACTTTTCTGATGTTTATGAAATTCATGAAAAATTATTTAATGTTGCCTAATTTTACCAGCATTAGCAAAAAGATAGAAAATACATTTTTTTAATATAATTCTGCAATTTTTTTGTTATTACAAGTTGCAGTCAGGTGTAACCGACTGCGCAATACTCCTGCAGTGTAATAACAGCTTGAAACAGTGGACAACTGTCCTAATGTTTATTGTAACTTTAAGACAGTGAAAACTTTAATTTTGGTAACATTATCTACGCAATATTAACGAACAAAAATTAAAGTTTATGTAAATGATTAAATGCTAAAAAAGCACAATTCAATATTATATAATAATTATGATAATGTTGTTCTGTTTTATTTCACTTTTATGGAAAATATGCAAAAATCAATTCCCCCTTAACCAAATAAATGTCACTTTAATTAAAACACAACTATCTGTTCCACAGACCACACAATCGAATGCCAGTCATGTGATGTTGCGTAATGTGCCCACCTCCATATCTGGTAAATTTGCCTGTGAAGTATCCGCAGATGCGCCCACATTCGATACTTCCATTGTGACCGCGGATATGGAAGTTGTAGGTATGTAACAATAAACAATTGCCTCAAGTTTGATATTTAAAGTAAATTGCCATTTTATTCCACATCAATAGAGCTGCCCACGCAGAGGCCCATTATAACGGGTATTCATTCACGTTATCGTCTGGGCGATGTTATCAATGGCAACTGTTCGTCAGATTATTCAAAGCCTGCGGCCAATCTCACCTGGTGGATTAATGATATACAGGTATTTATTCAAGATTTGCTGTTAAAAATATCCTTTTCAAAATATTCCTTACGATGACATTTATTTATATATATATGTTTATATTTTATTATATTTATATTATTTATTTGTCCAGGTGCCACCAAATTATTTGCGTATCTATGACATACAACGACACCTGGCTGAACACCTGGAGTCCTCTGTGCTGGAGCTTAATTTTGTCGTGACAACACATCATTTTATCAAAGGACGACTCAAGGTGAATCACAAAACCCGATAATTAAAAAACATTAATTAATTAAAATTCTTACGTTCATCAGCTTAAGTGTTCGGCCCGCATTCATGATATCTATGCACAGGAGAGCGAAAAACTAATCGAGGAGGATCGTCCACGTATTTTGGCCTCAGGACGCTCTCCCGATATGAATATGTATCCATTTGATCAGCCTGGTGATGCAGATGAGCACAATGAGCTTTTCTTGACGCACAAAAGTGAGTTAAAACAAAAATTTTATGGAATGGCTGTATATTCATATATCATACTTTACGTGAATATAAACTTTCAACATACATTACATACATTTATACATACCCATTAAATTACAAAAAAAAAACAAATTTTTTTACAAAAAAAAAATAATAATAATAAATTTGTTTATTTTTATAACAGTGTTATAAAAATAATAGTTGGCATTATTGTTACTATTTTTATTTACAGAAATTTTCATTATAGGTACTGCATTTATTTTTTAAACTCAAACTTATGACTTCAGGATTTTTCTCTGTGCACACTTTCGATTGTTTATTGTTCGATTATTTATTATAATGATAGGTTTGTTAAGTTTGTTTTCAATTTTTTATTTTCACTTTTATTTATTATAATCGAAAACCTTTCTAACAGTCGTAGGGAGGTAAAAATATTTTTTTCTTTCTTGTTTTGAAAAGTTTTGTGGTATACCGCTTTCATTTTGGATTATCGCGCATTATTTATGATTAAAGCAATGTAGGCAAACTTCTTTCATTGCTGCCCTTTCCTAGCGTAATCAATAATTCATTTGATTAAGAGCCGCACATTAGTTGCGCCCAACATTGCAAAAGTGCTGAACGTTTATTTAAAAATTAGCCCAAAGCCTAGGCTAAAGAAAGCAATGGTCAAGCCCCACACACATATCGCATCACACCACATACATCTCACACACACACACACATACACACACGCATACCGCTGGACTAGGTATACAAATCTTGGCCTGATTGTTTTGCAACTAAAACAAATGCGAAAGGAGACCGCTGGGGATTGGGATACATTACACGCACGCCATTAGAATGATAAACGATGGAGCATTAAATCAAAGTTACTGGAAAAAGGACGCAGGACGATGGATGGCAGAAGGCAGACGGCAGCAGCTCACCTTATTAGCTATTGTTGTTGTTAACTCCACGATTTATTAATGCTCTGCGCTAAGCTACAAGCAATCAGAGTCACACCCCCTCTCACACCCACACACACACACACACACACACACACACATACACACACACGGTTCCATCGAAATCCCTCTTTTAATATGTGTATCTCTCTTTCTATCTTTTTTTCTTGCCACAAAGATGCTGCCTCGAGGCAATGCGCCCCCAATTGGCAACAGCAACTAACTCGGTTCCTGTTAATGGGTCTATTGCACTTGGCCTGGACAGCCGTTCAGCTGGGCAGGACGAACAGGACACCACATGAAAGCAGCTTTAGTTGGATACAAGCACCACTGCGAATGAATCTACGGTGATGAGCTGGCCAAAATCAGCAGATGCTATGTTTCCAAGAGCAAACAGTTGAGTGGAATCTCTCCGCGCGAAGCCTAGGCAATGGTCTTGCCTTTATATAGAGGTTTACATAGAGCTCTCACCACATTTATAGATATCATTGAAATATACAGTGAAAGTTCTAGTAACGCACAACTATTGTCCTTAATTTTTCATTTAGTTAGTTGTAAACCTATTTTATGTGAATTCAAAATAACCATGGAGCGGACCGACAACTTTTCTAACCAACAAATTAATACGCTATTAGCCAAGCTTTCAAGTCCCAATATTCCATTATATATATATATATACATTTCCTCCTTTTCTAGATATAAAATTTATTGACAGATATTTTCTAAAATGTTTTTCAAATTTATTTCTTTGACATACCATTCAAATGGGAATGTTATTCAGCAGCAATACCAAAAATATTAAACCCTTGTCTGCGTTAGAGATCTTTCACTGTATATTTATCTAATTTCTATAAATTATATATAGCAAACCAACTAGTAACAATTGTCACTATCTTTAACATTTAGCAAATGTTTGTTGTGTGTCATAGACAGTGAGCTGCCCCCTTGCGTCATCAAATCCCATTACATATATATATAGAGTATATAGAGTACATATACCGAAGAAAAACTAATACTAAACATATACTGTATAAATTCAATATTTCAATTGTCTCACCTAAGCCTAAGTCAAATGTAAATAAATCATAAGACATGGAAAAACATCTAAAGTTTAAGCAAAAGTTTTCTATATTTTGTTTAAGTATTTTTCCCATTTCCTTTTTGCATATGTTAAAGTTTAAGCGTTGTGGTTTTTAGACGTCTTTTTGTTGATATATATTTGCGGGTATTTCAAAAATACTATTGGCTTATTAAACTGTACAACCTAACTAACTATTTAGCCATTGTTAAACAAGTGTGAGTTAACTTTTATTTAAAACTGTGAATAAAATGGCAGCCAAATAAAATGTTTTTCATTTCAACTAGAAGTTGTGTTTACAATGTGCATAGGTAAGTATGTTTCGAGTTTTTGGAAAATCAAGCTTAATAATATATGCATTAATACTAATAATATGGACGATTGAAGAGACTGTATAAATTTCTAGTGGGATAACTATACTAGTAATTGGTGTCAGAAATCGAAAGAGATCTTTATAAAAGTTTCATTTTTAAATAAAAGATTTATGATAAAGTATTTTAGGGAATGGCGTGAATTTTCATTTAAAAAACTGGAAAAAATACAATAAAAAATCTCAACGATATATTCGACATGATGAAAATTTTAATCAGTCAAGAAAATTTTACAGTAAACTACACTGTTGAAAAGATTTTTGTTATTGCATTGAATGTATAACATGTAATTGTATTAAATGAGAGAATCAGTTAGTTCTTAACAAACACAAAAAGTAAAAAATGTTCTGCAAATAATGGCAGATCTACATACCAGTTATCTTTTTTACAATATATAAATTATTTCACGCAAGTGGAGTTTTTAAACACTTAAAGCAAATTGGTCATCATTTGCAAATTACTATTGTAAACCAATTTAGGGTATTTTTTCTGTGTTTTTCTGTGTTTTTTGCGGTTTGTCAGGTTGTCCCCGGCAAAGTGTAAAATATTATGGCGTCAACTGAAAAAGCCACAAATGAAAAAGTTGTAATTTAGGTGGCAAAAACAACAAGACAAGGCGCATAACAGGCCAAACAGTGCAGTAAAAGAGGACACTGAATGACACAAAAAACAGCGTCAAATGGGTTGGCAGCACTGTAAAACGGTCTAAAAACCATTTGGCAGCACCCTACGTTAAAACCTGCTTGTCGGCACAATTCGCGTAAGTTAAATAGGTGCGAGAAATCTAAATGCTTGTAAAAATTATAAAAATAATATAAGTTGACTAGATTCATTAAAAAGAGTCGCATAAAATATAATAATATAATAATAATAATATAATAATAAGTTATACATTTTGAATAATAATATATATAAATATAAATATATGATTGCTGCTGTTACAATGTTCGAAAGCGATAGTAAGTATTTATTTTTAGCAACATTTTTTTAACCAAAAATATATTTAGTTTTACATGTATCATTTTAATGTTATTTATTCAAGTGTTAGTGTAAGATAACAAACAATTTGTTTGAATTTGTCTGCCATATATATTTCGATAGCTGTTGTATTCAGATGCCATTTTTTTGCTTATTTTTTAATAAGCGTTGCCCTATTTATGTGATGCGTGCTGTATGTTTGGCTGTGTGGGTGTCGTCGCTGTGTCATTGCATACTTTTCAGCGCGTCGCTTTGTTGTTGCTGTTTGCAATTTCGCACTCGACTGCATCGCTGCCGATCTGAATGTGAATCAGATGCGTGTGTGGGTGTGTTTTTGTGTGTGTGGACCTCGTCTTGCTAAGCATCTGCAGGCGAGGCGTGGTTGCTGCCCATTGCATTGTTACAAATTTATTGTGCATGTGAATGCACAGCACTCGCCCCGTCTCTCTGTCTCTCTCTCTCTCTTCTCGCCCACTCTCTCCCACAGCCTATCTCTTGGCTTTGCTTTGGTAGTCAGCGAACGCAGCCAATTGCTCGAAAATGACTTTTGGCACGAGGTGGTTACAAAAAGCGTTGATGAGGGGACGGGGGAGGCGAAGGGAACAAGCCATGATACTCAAAAGCTGCAGCTGCAGTTGGAGTTGGCGCTTGGAACTGGAACTGGAACTGGAGCTAGCGTTGGATGCTGCTAATGGACAATCGAAAACGCATTCAACTGGCAATTTCGGTTTTGCCACATGGCGCCAACGTCAGCTGTGTGTGTGTGTCTGTGTGTGTGTATGTGTGTGGGTGTGCGCAATTTGATTCCCCTCCTTTTGCGGTTGGTTGGCACCAGGCAACGTCAACAGGCACCGCCAGGTGGCGCCCTCATTAAAACTGCACTGGCAACTCCTTCGCGTTGCAGCAAATTGTCAAATACATTCAACTGCGCCAGCGAAAACCCGAGAAGTCAGCTTGTCTTCTTGTTTTCGACTTGCATGAAAAACATTTCTTAATTGCTTTTTGGATTTTTGTTTGGGTGCAACTAAAGACCTCAAGAAAATATAAAAAACACGATATATATATTTTTTGGCCGAACTTTTCAATGGGAACTTTATGATATAGCTGTTCATGACAATAACTTTAAAACTAAGATATTAATTTTTACAGAACACTATATCGACTTTATACATATATACTATATATTTAATAATTATATTATAACAATTGCAAGAGCACTTAAATTAAATTTTAATTCAACCGCCCAAAAGTAAGCAGCTAAAAATTTGATTTGTCCGTTTTGAGCAGCAGCGTAAAACTAGGCAGTAAGTAAAATTCTTGTGCGTTGTATATAAAACAAATGAATATAGTATTTGATTTGTGAATGTGTTAAGTTCTGACAATTTCTAGTTGTGATAAAATAAATATGAATAGAAAATATTGAATAAATTTGAATATGCTGTCGGACGTTTTTGTAGTCACTATAATAAAACGATCATGATCTTGACTCATGTTTAGGAACTTTGGCAACAGCTCTTGAAATATTAATTTTGTTTAAAGTTAGGAAATATACAGGATTTTTACAATGCATATTGCACTTGATATAAGTGATAAGTACAAAATTCTTTATTATTTTTTTTTATCATAGTTTCGCTTGTCGTATACATTTTCTGACTTTTCTAATTTTTACCTCATACAATTGGTACAGGGTATTGAACAGATTCATCCGATCATTGACCTAGATTAAAAGATACACAATTGAATCGTTATACAGAGATCAAGTGCGCCACGTTGATACTCTGGTTTATAAGAAAAGTGACAGAAAAGTTAATATAAATATTTATGCTATACATGAGAGGTAACTTATAAAAGGCATTCCTAGCACAACTAAGCCAACAAAATCGAGGCAAATTTAATCGAAACAAAGAATTTTCTTTTTACAAAAAGTTCATCGATTTGTTTATGTGAAAATCGAAAACAGTTTTCAATTTATAAATAGCGATTGGAAAAGCTGCGTGAAAAATATCCAGTGCGCATTTGTGTTTAGAAGCAAACACTTCGTGGCGCTCGACTTGTTGAATTTCCCTCTCGTGGTTTGTGGGCGTGGCAATGCAAGTGAAAAGCGGTTGCCTTCGGTTGCAACTGTTGTTGCTGCTGCAGTCAGTTAGCTGGCTCCAAGGTAGTATACACTTTAAAGCCACTTTTCGGTACATACTCAACTAGAACACTTTCCGATAATCAAGCGCGTCGCGGCTTCGGCGCCGGCGAACAGGACTGGAACTATGTGCGGGTGCGCGATGGCGCCCACCTCTTCTATTGGCTGTACTACACCACGGCCAATGTTAGCGCGTATACGGAACGACCGCTGGTTATTTGGCTGCAGGGCGGACCCGGCGTGGCGTCCACCGGTTGCGGTTGCTTCGAGCAGCTGGGCCCCATTGATATTGAGGGCAAGCCACGTGCCAGCAATTGGGTGCAGCATATGAATGTCCTGTTCGTAGATAGTCCAGTTGGCACGGGCTTTAGCTATGTGGAGCCGCATGGTCACTATGCGCAGCACAATACACAAATAGCACGCGATCTGGTCACACTGATGCGCGAGTTTCTGCTCAACCATCCAGAATTCCAGCTGGTGCCGGTGCACATCTTCTCCGAGAGCTACGGCGGCAAAATGGCACCAGAATTTGCCTTGGAGCTGCAGCTGGCCAAGCGACGTGGCGATCTCAAGTGTCAGCTGCAATCGGTGGTTGTCGGCAATCCGTGGACATCACCATTGGACAGCATGCTCGCCTATGCGCCATATCTGCTGCAGCTGGGCATTGTGGATTACGATGGCTATAGGAATATATCACGTGTTGCCGCCGAAATTGTGCGGCTCACCTATGCGGGCAAGTGGCTAAAGGCGCTCTACCAGGACATTCAGGACGTCATCGAGAAACACACGGGCGGCGTTTTCATCTACAACACACAGCGACGCGTCCATGTGAACGATGTCTATCGCTATGGCGAGGATCCCAAGTTGCGTGAGTTTATGGTGAACAATGTGACCCAGGCGCTGAATCTGACGCACATGTCCGAGTGGATGGTCCAGAATGCGACGGTCTTTTACAAGCTGGGACACGACATCTTCAAGCCAGCCGTGCACATAGGTAACTCGAGCGAAAAGTTATCATCGGCTAGCCGAAGATTAAATACCCTTGCAGACATGCATGGAAGCTAATATATATATAATCTGGAATTAACTGTGTTTGCTAACAAACGAAGTTATCATAGGATTTTGAAAAGACCAAAAATAATATTTTGCCCATTGTTTCGAACTTTGCTACAGGAGCTGTATGCTATAGTAACTGCCACATTTTGGGTCATATATGTATATATGTGTGTGAAAAAAGAAGAGTTGTGCATAGAAAAACACATTTTCGACGGATGGAAGCCATATGATATAGCGGATATTTAATAGCTTAGTCGGGATATCTGGCAAAAAGTTATACATATATATTTTCAAAAATTTTTTTTAAATTTTTATGGCTATTCTCATATTTTAGAAGCATAATAATGCTCGAAAGTGTTAAGTTTGGTAAAGAAATATTGAAGAGCAGAACAGCAATATAGAAGTCCGATCCGAAAATGAAAACCTAGTTTACTTTAAAACAGTTATGGCCTTATCGATTCGACTACTGATACTGATCCAGAATACATAAGCTCGATGAGATCAGAGACGTTCCTTTTTCCCTTCCTTGAAACTAATGTCAGCTGGTTTTCAGTTACCCGCCTGCTCGATGAGACGCCGCTGCGCGTGGGCGTCTACTCGGGGATGCTGGATCTGCTGTGCGCCACGCCCGGTACCGTTAACTGGATCAATCGCATGCGCTGGCAGCGCAAGGATCTGTACGAGAGAGCGCCGCGTCGCGCCGTGCGCATCGATGGCATGCTGGAGGGCTATGAGAAGCACGGCGGTGGCCTGAGCATGTTCTGGGTGTATCGAGCGGGTCACCTGGTGCAGCAGGACAATCCGGCGGCCATGTCGCATATTCTGCGTGAGTTCACCGGTTTTGGATAAAGTGGTTTTCTTTGTTATTGTGCCTTCAATATATAATTTCGAATCAAAAGTGAACTGAAGTCTTCGCTGATTTAATGGAGAGTGGGTGAGGGTGGCAATTTGGCCCAAGGGCTTCTGTCTAGGCCAACAATCTTTGAACAATTTACTTGAAATTAACTCGCATTCATTTTGAGTACCGTCTGGTTGAAAATGCGGTCTACCTCAGAGCCCGCAGACAGACGTTGGGCAAACCCCGCTACGACTTCCTTTCCGTTGCCCATGCCATTTGCTTTACCGTTTTACAGGTGCACCACATCAATTTATTTTCCACACAAAAGCCTATTAAAACTCGCACGCACACACTCAACGAACTGGGAATGGGAAGAACGAGGAGCGCGGCTCTTGGGGCTAACTAAATGTTTGCCAAATGGAACCACTTAACCTTTTTTCCTCCCTTTTCTTTGCTTTTTTCTGGTTAGTTGAGAAAAATGAGCAAAAGTTGTGGGTGAGTGAAGAAAAACTGCTGTTTCTGGTGCGTTGTGTCTCGAGCCGCAGCAAAACAAATTAATTAAAAACTTAAAAGTTTGTCTGCAGTCGAGCAAAAGATGAGTGCGAATTGCCATAGAGAAGAGAAGCTGAAAAACAGGCAACGAAAGGGAAATCGCTGAATTAGAACTCTTTGTCAGTTCGGGTTCGTCAGGAATTGCAACGCCAATTGATGAAGACTTGAAGACTTGTTGCTCATATTCCTTAAATTTCAATGGCTGTAAAATAATACTTAAATAAATTTAAAAGTCGATGTTTAATATTCAAAAAATGTCTGTTTCGATTTGAGAGTATATTAAATAAGTAAAATAATAAAAGTCCAGATTCTTGTTAGGAGCAATTAATTTGAACCTTCAATTTTAATATTAATTTCTTGCATGATAAAACTTAATTTGAGTTCATAACTAAACTTAAATAGATCAACTACAAAATCTTATTATTTACAAAAAATATTAAAAAAGAGCATCATTAATTTGATGATATATAATTCTGTATATAGATCATTAAAATCAAACACTTTGTGGCTTAACAAAGTACAAGCGGTATCCGAGCAAGACAATGCTATTAATTATTTTAAAAATAAAATGTTATCAAAGTTTACCAGATAGGTTATTAACATTGTTTACTATTTCAAATTTTTCTTCTTATTTATTTAAATATATAACTGAAATAATATACTAAGGAATTGTACTTCTTTCAATTAAAAAAATTCTTTTAATAAGTATTTTGTATATATTTTGAATAATGGAATATTCAAAAACGAAATACTTTTAAAATACTTTTTAAGAACAACATAACGCATTAAAATCAAATTTAACTTGGATTTGAAATATAAGTATCCAATTTTTTTTAAAGATAACGTCAGACTCAAATGTGGCAACAATTTTAGTTAAAAGCATTCATTATAAATGTTGAATGTAAATAACCAATTGAATTGAATAAATAAATTAGTAATCGATTATCACTAGCCCAATCTTGATATAATATCAAACTGATTAATTTGTCTATTGTGCGAAAGCAACGCCTGCTGATCATCAACAACTAATTAGTTAATACTTAGATGAAATTCGGTAATCGAATAACAATTACCCAGAGTGTTGGAGAGGTGCCTTCAACTTGGCCCAGATCTTGGGTGCGGATACGTTTTGCCTGGTTTTTCCAAGAGCTGCTTCACGTCACGTCAACGCACAAGTAATTTTCACACAACTTAACGCCACATATCGTGCATATTAATTATGGTTGGAGTTGGATGTTGGGCGGGGTGACCGGGGCTCGGTTATGTGGAGGTCGGTGCTAAATCTAATTTGGTAAGACGACCTACGCAATAGTCACGTAGATTGGGAGCGAAGAGACGTCCCTCTGGCCCCACCAACCACATGGTAAATGTCATTTGCTTAGGAGGCTCGAGGCATGCGAGCGATGCGGCTGCACGTATGTCACGCGGGGGTATCCTAGGATTGCGGCTTGGCTCTGCACTGAGAGAAAACAGTGTGTTAAATTCGCATAAAAAATTTTAAAAATTTTAAAATAATTTTTCTTATGTCCAAATTTGGCTTGATTTTACTTTCAATTAAATATCTAATCGTATTTGTCAATGTAAAAAAATCTTAATTTGAGTTTTAATTTCGGTACTGAAAAAAAAGAGTTTTTGAAATTGAAATTGCGTTCGCAGGTTGAGAAATTTCCATTTCTGTTGGATTTTGACAACGTTTGTACCTTTTTCTTTTTATGTTTTCTTTTTCCAGATGTGGGGCTTCTCTTTTGTTGCTTGCCACGTGCACAGGCGGCAGCCATGGTAGCCATGTCAAGTATTTATAGGTAGCATGCCACGATTTGGTGCGTCGAGGCCAAAATGTTGCTCAAAAATTACTCATGTGCGACGCCGTTGGGTTCGCCTGTTTTCTTGGCCAGGACCAAAAATAAATTAAATGCCTTGCGCTAAAACAAAGGCAAAATTCTGCTGAAGAAAAATGCGCTTGCCAGCCGGTAAGACAGGTGCTACCCATGCTGCTGTTAAAACAGGAACAATGCTTCGGTTGAACAAAGGCAAATAAATGGGCGTTAATTAGTAATCAGTCAAATACACATGTTGCCAACTCTCATTTACGAATACTATACGAAGAAACCCAGAAAAAATCCATTCGACGCCACTCAACGTCTGTTAAATTTCTGCTTCCAGTATACAAATGAATGCATATATTAGACACTAACCAGGTTGTATCTGGATTTAAATTTAAAATCAGACATGCCAAAATCGGACAAACAAACAAATAACAATTCGACGTCAAGCTAATCATACAAAACTTGAATTTCCATTAATTTTCACAATTCCCCAAAGTATGTTTTGGATAAGTATTCCCGACTTGATGTCTTATATTAAGAAAAAAAATATATACAAATAAATAAAAACTCACTAAAAATAATCAGCTTTAAACTGAACATAATTTTAGAAACATACGATCGTTCCTAATTTAAATATATTGATTCGCTTTTTAAAATAATTTGCATTTTGTAAAGTATATACTTACACATAAATTTTCCAAAAATACTTATATCTAGAGTGTTTTCTCCTATATATTTACAATTAACCTCCTATCGGCATTTGCGCACACAGCCTTATGCCAAGCAACAGTGCTGACTAAAAGTATGCAAACAGCTTTAGCAAAAAATAGATTAAATGGCATGTCAGATGGGTAAGTGCAGGGAAAACTCTTTGGGGTTGGGCGGCGTTCGAGGTGGTTGGAAGGCAAACAATAAAAAATTCTAGCGACAGCAGCTTGGGGCCAAATTGTTTAAAGGTGAAAAATTGTCTGATCAAAATGCACACCAATAGAGGGCGCCAGCAGTAACTCAAGGTGCTTGGCCGTATGACAAGCGTTAACTTTTCAATGTTGACATACCTTTAGCGTGGGGGGTGGCGTGGCAGCACCTTGCCTACCCTCTGCTGTTCCGTGCGCTCAATCAATTTTGTCAATTTTCTTTTCGTTTTTTATTTTTTTTATTTGGTTGCTTCTTATTTTATTTTTTTGTAGGTACAGGGCACGTTTGGTTTATTTATTCCTGCTGGCTGTCGCAGTTGAAGCTGTCTTCATAGCCATTACCCCGCTTCGCCACCCCTTCTGCTCTAACCCACCCTCTGCAGCATTTCATCTCGTTGATGTCGCTGTCGCTGTCGCTGCTGATGATGCTGCACGTCGCGCAATGCTCTGATGTGTGTTGATATTTGACACTTTATTATGTGCACATCATCAATTTTGAAATTATTGTCAATGTTCGAAGAGAGAGCACAACAATATGTGCGATAAGGTAGGTTCTTACCCTACTACACACTGATCGAAAAAACATCGCTAACGATTATATTGCAATTATTACAAATTAAGGATTCGTCGAAACAGCATGAGTTCATTTATCTTGTTTACAACATTAAGAGAGCTCAACGTTTGGAATGTAATTTAAACATAGCTTCATTGAAAATATTGAAATGACATGCAAAAATAAATTCAGTTCACCTATTTAACACACACAGGTAACACACACAAAAAAATATATTGCAAAAAAATAAAAAAGAAAAAAAAAAGCATTTCTCTACACAAAAAATAAAAAAAAATACCCAACGAAGACATGAGCAAACTGTTTTATTCTGACTTTCCCAGACCGGCACCTTCCGTCGATTATGGATTTCTGTAAGCGCCTAATTACATATCGGTCAGAGATAGCAGCGGTAACAATTGAATTACAGCAGCCCAGTCGAAGATGAAGATGATACGACCAACAATGAAAACGCGCTGCCAGAAAATTTGTCGCGGTGGGTAAAAAACCGAAAAAAATAAAAAAAAAACTAGCTAGAATGCTCTAGTCGGGAGCGCCCGACTAGAAGATACCCTGAACCCAGCTGCGTTACACCACCAACCACAACATGCGGACATGCGGACATACGTAACATGTGATGTGGATACATGTCTGCATGCACTGTGTTTGCTGCTACTTGGATTGTGAAATTCGTTGAATTTTACCACACGTTTTTATCTTAACCGATTGAGATGCAATTCATTCTTTTAGTTCTTTATTATTATTATTTATATTATTTAGTATATATTTCATATGATTAAAATTTTGTGTCTGCAGCTTTCAGATTCTTAAAAAAAAACTTTAAAAAATTGAGATTTTAGATTCTTATCGATTTTTGGAGAACGGTGATAGTTATCGATCTTTTGAAACAAACTTCAGTTGCATGTGCCATACAGACGAATCTAAATTAAAAAATTTAAAGAATCTAGCTCTTATTTTTTCCGAGAACGATACGTTTATATATGCGGAGGGACGGACAGACAGACAGACAGACGGACTGGCTGTTGGCTGTTGATACGTAGAAATGCACAAAACCTTTATACCCATTTCAATGGATTCAGGGTATATAAATATATACAAACATAAAAATATTTATTTCTTAACATAAATAGAAAATCAGTTATTATTAAGCTATGATTTAATCGACAGTACCGCGCTATTGTTGCTCGATCACAAACAGTTCTTAGCCGCCCGTCGCATCCAGACGCTGTGGCGCGGCCATCGCGTGCGAATTGACAATGATCGGCGCCAAAAGGCGGCCGTCGTCATCCAGCGCTGGTGGCGCGGCTTTCGCGTGCGTCGCACTTACATGTCGGGCATCGAGGCGAGGCTGCAGCAGACTGTGATCGATTATTATAATAGTGCTGCGACCAAAATACAGGCCCTGTTCCGCGGCTGGCATACGCGACAGACGGTCCATGATATGTATAGCCTGCGGCGCCAGCAGAACTGTGCCGCCGAGGAGCTACTCACCTGTGTTGCCTATAAGTTGCACTATTTGCTGCGCACCTATTCTATACCTGGTGTGTACTCGCTGCGCAATTCACAGTGAGTAACTCAAAAATCAATAGCCAGATTTCACTGTGCCCAACATATCTTGCGTATACAGTTAGATTTCCATTAGTGGAGTTAATCCGAAATGAACATTGATTTTTAGAACGGAAAAACGAAAAATCGCTGCCGTTAGCAGCAATAAATCGATATGAGTGGCAAAAACCCCGCTTGCATTACATAAAATCGATTAGCTGATTTGTCTTTGCGAAAGAAAGTTTTCCTTACAAAAGTTATCGATTTCTTTTGGGGCTTGCTCATATTGAAATATTATAAGCTATGAGACTTATGAATGTACTTATGATGCAAGAGAAGAAGATTTTAAAATTACCATAAACCTTGATTGCTATATGGGATTCTTTTTCGATTCTTAATCGATAATATTTTTCCGATACTTTGATATACATATATCGATCGATTCTTATAAATAAATCGGACTTTAGACATCGTTCAGCTAAAGCCGAAGACGTAAAAAATAATGAGAACTTTAGGTTAGTAATGTTAATAAAAATTAAAACATCGATGAATCGTTAACAGCATCAGTGTTCTATGTTATACGATCATTTCGGATTAACATAATTATTTGTGGTATTGATACTTTCATATTTTCCATAACATCGATAATAAAATCGATAAATCATTACAAAACTAATTACAAAATGTTTAATATGTGAGATATGCGGGATATGTTATTTCTTATAGGAAAGCATACTTCCTATACACTCCACTCCAGTTGGTTCAATCTTTCCACAGGTGCCTATCCAAGGTGGAGCGGATGCTGGCTAATTTGACCTTTCGCTTTCACAACGATCGCGTCACGTACCTTCAATCGCGTCAGGCCGCGTTGGGCGCTTTTAGATGCAGACAGTTTAGGAATAATCAGTTCTACACGACGGTGCCATATTCGGGGCCCAATTTCAATGGCGCATGCAGACACGCCTGCGAGGAATACCTGTATGCCAGCAAAGATCTGGATCGTCGCATGATGAAAATAATTGGCGAATATGAGCGTTCCAAAGTGGATACCCAATTTCATGAGGTACACAAGGGTCTGGCTGCTCGTAAGTAGATCTTAGGTATCAGCTCAATCCGGCCCACTGACACTTAATTTTCCGCCCTCTCAACTGTCTAGGTAAATTGCGCAAGCATGTGGAGAATGTCCTGGCGCGGACCGACAAATTGAAGCGTGACTTTTGCGGCGATGTCATCGCAAGTATGCGCAAGTGGCAGATTTTTGATAATCAGACTCTGCAAATTAGCCGGAAATTTATTCGTACTCCCGAGAATATCGAGAATTTCCTAAAAGAAGCCGCCAGTTTAATGGATCAGTATAATTCATCCTCATGCCATTGTAAAATAACAACTTTCGATACACAGCAATGTTTCTGAGCAGCCCAAGTTGCAATTGAGACTCAATTAGCTGACATTCATATTTGTTTTGGCCCGCTGTGATAACGTTAGAGTTCAGAGCGTGTCGTGTCACGAGCACGCACGACCTGAATCGACTTTCTTTAGATAGGAAAGCGCAGGTCGTGCGTGTTCGTGCAGTAAAATAAGAAAAAAACACGACCCAATCGACGTAACACGATACCACAATAAAAATTAAAGTAAGTTCTTAAACTTTTCTAGTAGTATTTTATATAGCAGAAATCTTTATGAAAGTTGGCAAAAGTTGCGAAACTATTTCACCAATATCTGGGCACTAAATCTTATTGTTTTTATAGGAACAGTTGGTAAGTACATTCAATTTCTTAAGCTGTAGAATGCTTGTATCATAAGACTAACAATTCTGATTTATATATCATAGAAATTTAATTATGTTTCTATGAAATACATTAAATATTCAATGAAGTATTAGTAAAACTAATATTAATTAATTTTTTTTTAATATTAAAATTATAAATAATTTAAATTTTAAATAATTCAAAGGTAATTTTCAAAGGTTGGGCTGTGTGTTAGCTTAAATAAATGTCGCCAAGCACGGATCAAAAGATTGGACCAACTCGAACAGATACACACACTCACATCGACACACACACACAAACGCACACAGCCACACGCACTTGCCAATCGCGACGCACATTTGGCGCGCCGCAAAGTATACAATCAATTTTTATAGCCCACATGCAGTGCATGGGCGTGGCAACGCCTATACTGGCGTTGCAATGTTTTACTAATAATTTTCAATATAATCAGCACCTGCGACGATGCCGAGCGCAAAGGAAGCCAACGTCGCATTTACACAAATGTTGCTAATGTATAAACATTTGAGGCTGCCGGCAATGTTAACGGGAATAAAAATTGAAATGCCTGAGCGCGACTGCTCGGTCGCAGCGGGGGGTGTGTGTGTGTGTGTATGTGTGTGCCGCACAGCCAGCCACTTGCCACACATTTATGCGGCTGCCGCTCCAACTGAAACGGAGTTGGCAGCGCCGCAGTCAGCTGCCGGAACCGTAATGCGTTTCGGTTGCGGCGTTAATTTCACCACATGCGGTTGATGATAGAACACGAATAGGTTGGAGAAGAAGTCGAACTTCCTATTGCCAAGTCTAAAAGTTCCTGAAAAGCAACTAGTGTAAAGTGGTTCAAGTATTCTACATTATTATTTATATTATGTTATCATATCAATTCGTTTTAATATTTACCAATTTTAAAAAATTTCTTAACATTCACACAAAATTTGAACAATATACATAAATGAATTTTTGGCACAAGTATTTGTTTAAATTTTAAGTGCCCTTGTTCTTTTACATACATTCTCGATTAGATAAGGAACAATTTGATAGAAAATAACAATGATATTAATGTTACGAATTATATATTGATTCATTTAGGATTACAATATTTTGAATCAACAACAGAATTGAAAAACATTTCAAAACGGTTATGTCACGTTATAAGTTTTCTGTTCAGTATCTATCCAATCCAAGAATTTCTCCACATTGGTAAACCTTATATCATTTTTTTCGTATCCATGGCTCCAGACCCCAATTTGATAGTAGCGATTGTTGTTCTCATTTACTTTGGGACACACAAGCGCCGCGCCGGTGGATAATGCTAGATGATTCGTGCCGCCCCTCACGCAGAGCAGAGTATCGTCTACGTCATCGGGACATTTGGTCACACTCAATTTAATGCTCTTCAGAATCGAGCGATTATTTTTTGGATAACGATTCCAGCCGGCAACAAGGCAATTGTCGTAGTCAATGTTTACGTATTTCGGCAAACAGATGGGATTGATGTGTAACCCATTGAAGATGCCATTCACCATAAGTAGAGCGATGTTATTTCTAAGGTTTTCAAAGTTCTTATGTGTAATGAGGGTGGCTGGGAGCTCCTGATGGGGTAGAATCTCGTTTTCCGTTTCCATATCCCATTCACCAGCTCTGACCTTAAGTTTCTCGCCGTCGTGAAATATACTGGTCACGGTTATCACCACTTTTTCAGAGATCAGTGAACCACCAGCACGATACACATTCGTGTCCGTGAATATGCCAACTGCCCAGGGAAACTCGCCAAAATTCGCCTCACTCCGCTCGTTGCCTTCGATGGTCATATAAATACCGTTGGGATTGGTAATACCGCATCCCCAATCTTCGGTTTTTGACGAGTTCGGTAGCGTTAACTTTACCTGTTGTAGACGAAAAATTTGCGATTAAAATCAATTTTTGCTGTTACATTTTTAAATGCGGTTTTGATCTAAACCATGTTAAATATCTAAAGTTCGGGTAAAGCATCTTTAAATAATTATTATTATTATTATTATTATTATTATTATTATTATAATAATTTGTATTATTATTATTATTATTAATAATAATAAAAGATGATTTATTTAGAAATAATAAAAAAATTGGTTGGGATGTGGAAAAATAAATAGTAAAATGGAACACGAGAAAAGAGGAATTGAGAGAGGAAATAAAAATAGTATAGTAGTATTAATGCTTAATTTAATTTGACTTTGATTAAAATTTTAAAATTTTATTTGCTTAGCTTAAAGAATTATAACTGAATATGTAATGTACTTTTTTACCCACTTTCAATGGGTCCGGGGTATAGCAAAGGAAATTCATCGCGTCTGTTTGCTAAAGTCAATATTTAAGAGTAAATATGGCTGTAGCTCTTACAGACTCGGAGATCTGTGCATTCATACTGACATGGCTTATAATTTTGAAAAAATTATCTATTTTGACAATTTGTAGAAACGGAAATGCGCGAATTTCAAAAATGATCATAATTAAATTACCTGTCGAAATCGGAGCCTATAGCAATAGAAAGATGGGAGATCAGACGAGAGTACATATCTTGAGTCTCAAATTATCAAGACGGACATTGCACACACCCAATATACCCTCTTCACTTCATTCAGTTAGGTAATACATACAATGTTTCCCGTACAACAGGTCTCCAAATAATGGCACACGCCTTTTTCCTTCAGATTTATTAGGTAATTGCCATTCTTCTTCTGTTGATCACTGCATTCCCACCGCTTGTCGCAGTACTTATTTGGACCACACGCGGGTATCCGAATTGGAGTGGGAATTGGTTTTGGTGTTGTTGGTCGCATAGTCAAAAGGTCGCATGGTCGACAAGCCGTTTTACAGATTTCATGTTCATTACTGGTGATTGACTCAAAAAATGTTTTCAGTGTTCTTTCAAGTTCCTTTTTATTTGAATCGAATGCATTATTGGTTTGCTTATCCAATTGATCTTTATATTGCAGCAATAAGTCTGATAAACTTTGATTTTTATCAGATTGAGTTTTAGCTTTTGATTCTGTGTTCAAGTTAAGTTGAGTTTTCTCACGTTTGTCCAGGTTCAAATCCGCTATGACTGTAATGATATAATCCAAATTGTATGTTTATTATATGTATCATTGTTTGTCTGGTTAGGTAATAGTAGTGGAGTAATTACTATGGATGTTCAGCTTCTCCAGCTGTTGGATAATCCAGGGCACAAAGTATGGCACATTGGTATAGCCGGTGGGCACATTCCGCTCCCTGTAACTGAAGCCGAATGCGAGAATGCCAGCTTGTTGGTATCGATTAGGATCACCCCTAATGGGACAGACCAACGGTGATCCACCGGCGCCAGCGTACGCATCGTTTGTGCCACCGGCGCAAATGATGCTCTGATGAAGACTGATGTTCTGATGAAGACTGAAGTTTGTCTGAGTGAATTGCTTAAGCTTGTTCATGCACTCTTCTCTTGGCATCACGGGCACAGTTAACGACATGAGAATGTTATGATAGGAATTGTTGTTCTTGCCCCATCTGGTAACAATGCAATTTTCGTAGTCAAAGACTTCGTTTGGTCTGGATAGACAGATGGGCGAGATGTGGGCACTCAATATAAAATCAGTCTTCGTCAAAAGCAACGCAATGTTATTAATGCCTTTGTGAAAGTTGGGGTGAATTATCTTTGATTGAACTGTGCGATTCTGATGCTTATAGATTTCCTGGGTTGTCTCATAATTCCATTCACCGGCCCTGACAACAAGGCTTCTCACCGATCTGTCTAACACCTTGGTGGCAGCTGTTAACACCACATTGGGTGCTATTAGAGAGCCGCCGCCAATGTTAATAGTGAGTGGCTGATCCTCTACTAATATGGCCACCATCCAGGGGAACTCACCAAAGTTGGCTTCATTTTGCTGCCGGCTAATTTCGGTTGGCTGAAGCCCATTCTTATTGCGATTACCGCAACTCATCGTCTTGGCTGGCGGTACGGTTGTGATAGGTTTCTCTGTCTAATGTAGAATAGAATGTTTAATTGCCAAAAATTGTTGCTTTTTTAGTTGCTCACCTTATCAGCTATGTGACAGCAGGCCTGATTGTGCTTACGCTCACCCTTGTTGTTGTACGAATCGAATTGAGTTTGATGGCCGCAGGAATTGGCACGGAAAGCGTTTAGAGCGTGTTCATTTTGCTTTGATTCACTTTGCTGTGCAAAACGATTTGCGATTCTTGCAAAGGTGCTATCGATCGTGAGTGTTAGTTTGGTTTTCTCTGACGATAGATATGCTGCTGCCGCCTCTGATGTCATCGCATTAATATCATTTTCAGTTACTGGCTGATAATCTTTATCCTCTGGTTGCGGTTGGCTATTTGGTTGTGTCGTACCGTATTCATTTTTTGTTCTTACCATCAAAAGTTCATCCAAGTCAGGGGCAGGATTTTTACTATCATAATTTTCAGTTACTGACTGAAAATCTTTATCCTCTGGTTGCGGTTGGCCATTTTGTTTTTCTAAATTAAAAATATTGTCAAAGTCAAGTAGTGGCTGAAAATCTGTGTTATCTCTCGGTTGTGGATTCACATTATCTATTTCATATTTATTTCTTCCTCCATTTAAAGCTTTGGGTTGGTTATTTATATAAATATATTATTTTATTTTATATATTCACCTGAACGTATTTGAAAAAACGCTGAAATTGTATTAAGTTTTACACAACAAAAGATAAGCAGCATTAGGTGCAATCCAAATATTTTCAGCATAGTTTTCTGACAAATAATATTCGATATTTAAATCTGTATTGAATCTATTTGCAACAATTAAATATTTGTTTTTCACAAAGTTCTCCTCATTATATGATCTGAACACAATGAGCATTTTTTTCCGACTGAGCTTAATATTCTCAGTAATTTAAATGAAACCCAAGCTGTATATATAGTTACAGCAGCTCTCAATATAATAAGTACACCTTCAATTATATTGAACTTTACTGTAAATAGCTATGATCATTTTTCCTTTTCAATTTCATTGCGTTTCATTGCGGAACAAAAACCAAATATAATAATATAATACAATCAAAAGGGATAATAATAATTATGAGTGTGACATATATCATTAGCACTTAGCATATACTAATTCAAGTATATCGGAATGTGCAAGGTCTGTCTATTATTCTATTCTATATTATTATGAACGAGTATTGCGCAGTCTGTTACACCCGACATTCCATTAAATTGTTTTTATTATCCGGTTAATAGGTGTTTAATCTAATATAAACAAATTCCCAAAACTGATTCTTGTTTTTATAAATTTCGTCTCTAATTCTGTTCTTTAGCTCAAATCTCTATTGAATAACAGATAAGATACTGAAAAAAGGAATAATTATTACTAATGTTTGTATTATTTATGAGAACGAAAAGTTATAATGATCATATTATGTTGACCATAATGGTATACGTTTATATAATAAATATATATTATTAAATACATATTGGGCGACTCATACAATATTCCATATATATGTCCGGCGTAAATAATATAATTATAATATATATATATATATGTCGCAAAGCACATTCAGATTGGGGGCAGTTTTTAGTTAAGCTTCACATCAATCGGATCGTGTTGTTCGCTTCTTTTATTGAAAATGGGAAACACTTTCAGTTTCACTCAGTTTTTCCTGTGCATTATTTTAGGCATGTTTCTTTTGTGCTCTGCCGATGCGTGGACGACCAAGACAGGTCGTCAACGACGGGAGGGAACGAATGTTCGACCTGTAAAAACATGTGGACCTCAAATGGAATGCACGCCGCGGTATTTGTGTAAAGATGGTGCGATTGTCACAGATGGAAGAACCATAATCGATTTTCGCTCAGCCCATGAATCGAGGCGTGGCAATAATCACGGCTGCGACTGGTTGGAGCATTGCTGCTCGCTAACGGATAAAGTGAGTGTATTTCATCTGATTAAACTAAGCTTACAATGAATATTTGACAGAAACCCATGGACAGGAGTGATCACGTGCCTCGTGGCTGTGGTTATAGGAATCCAGACGGCTTTTTTATGACCATAGAAAATAGTACAAGGGGTGAATCACAATTTGGTGAATTTCCGTGGATGGTCGCCGTGATAAGTTCTAAAAGCGAAAATGGCCAAAATAGAATTGCAGGCGGCGGCAGCCTCTTGATGCCAAATGTAGTTGTGACTGCTGCCCACATTATTGAACAAGAAGATAATGTTAACTTAAAAGTGAGGGCTGGCGAATGGAACTTCAATGGCACGTCTGAGCCCCTGGCGTTTGAGGAACGCAATGTGATGATTAAAATAATTCACAAAAATTACAATAGCTCCATGGGTGCCAATGACATAGCTCTGCTCATTCTCAATTCACCCTTCACACTGAAGCAGCACATTGGCACCATTTGCTTACCGAGCCCCGACGCCAACTTTGTCGGATTACGCTGCATTGCCACCGGTTGGGGTAAACGAGATATTGCTGATGATGATTACCCTAATATAATGAAAAAGATCGAACTCCCATTACTGAGTAGCGCCTGGTGCCAACAGCTCTTGCGTAAAACCCGCCTGGGCCGCCACTTTCGCCTGCACGAAAGCTTTATATGCGCTGGCGGGGAAAGGGGCAAAGACACCTGCTATGGTGATGGCGGTTCTCCCCTCGTATGTCCCATTGGCCACGATCCCAATCGTTATCGGCTGGCCGGCATCGTTTCCTGGGGCCTGGACTGTAACAGGGAGAATGAGCCCGCGGCCTATGTAAATATTCAAATGGAACGACGCTGGATCATTGATCAGCTTGAAATGAATTCAATTCGTATCTAAGAAACTCTACTGTATACTTAATAGATGTAAATTGTTCAGAAATAAACAAAAATTAAACGATTTTGCTTCATTTCATTATTCTTTTTTCATGTTAAGAAAATTTCGACAAATTTGACAAGTTGATTTGAATAACAATCGTTAGTTTTTCCTTTATTATAAACTTTTGTTAGCTGTGGTGTTTAAATATATTTTAAGTCAAAAATCTAAGCATCAATCGATTATTACAGTAGCGGTGTTTTCCAATTTTAATTCGACATATAGATTTTATATATATATATATTATATATTGACGCATTGATGATTATCAACACTAATGGGTACAGGGCATACTAATTTAATTTAATATTATCATATAAAACCTAAAGAAAGGTGACCAAAGGTTAATTATAATGTTAATGTTTATCATAATGTATAAGTATCTCGTATCAGTATTATAAATTTTTAATTGTATAGTATTTCTCATCTATGTTCAACATTTTGAGCTGACGACTAACCCAGGGCATGAGATAGGGCACATTGGAATAGATAGAGGGCACCTTCTCTAAGCCGCAACCCATTCCCAAGGCAACAATGCCAACCTGATAGTACCGGTTGGATCCAACGCTGATGGGGCAGACCAGCGGGCCTCCACCGTCGCCATGGCAACTATTGACGCCTTTCTCGCCACCAGCGCAAATGGAGCTCTCATCAATACAAACATTTTTACCGCCTTGTTCGCTCAGCCACTTAATGCAGGTTTCTCGTGGCACAACGGGCACGCTAATCGACTTGAGAATGTTGTGATAAGAGCTACTGTCGGGGCTCTTGCCCCATCCGGTGACAAAGCAGCGAGCGTAGTCGAAGTTATCGTTCGGACTTGGTAGACAGATGGGCGCGATGTGTGGATTAACGCCTAGCTCCATTGCTAGGATGAGCAGGGCAATATTATTGCTACTGCTATTTATATTGAAACGTTCATGGACAATTATTTGTTCGACGTCACGTTCCATATGTGATTGTCTTTCATCATTGGAGCTCAAATCCCATTCTCCGGCTCGGACCACTAACTGATCTGCGTCGATATTATGAACCTTATGCGCTGCGGTTATTACAATGGTGGGCGCTACAATAGAACCGCCACCAATATATGTTTGTTTCGCTAAGCTCTTTTTAAAGATGGCCATCATCCAAGGAAATTCCCCAAACGACGCATTCTGGTCCCGTCTGCTATAAAAGGATGTAGCGCCATATTTTCTTATGCCACAGGCGGCCATCTCCTCCTCCTTATCATCACTGTTGTGGGGCATGGTCTGCAAAATATGTTAGTTTTGCGATTAATGAGGTATTTTGCTGTAAATTATATATATATATATATTATATATTATATATATATATATACCTTTGCTTTGTCGCCGCGCTGACAGCAGATTTTCGAAGTGGCACACTCTCTTGTAGAGGTGCGGTAAACGATTTCATTTGCACACTCCTCTGGCATAACACATTCCTCCTGTTCAGTGCAGTTATGATCGTTGACTATATTGGTGCATCGTCTCTCGATTGCTTTCATGTTGACTTCTCCACCTGCTGGAATGTGCTTAAATCACCTATTATGTGCTCCAACTGCTGAGATATGTTTGCATATATATGCTTACCCGTCAGATTTATTATAGAATCCTTATCCTGATAACTGCCTTCAGAACCGCTTGGGACACACGAGCAGCCACTGAAAAAGAGGAGCACCACAGCAAAGCTGAAGGTCTGCAACATGATGAATTTCTGGGGGGAGAAAGAACGCATTTGATTAAAATGTATGCTCTCAAAAGAGTTATAGAGTTAACTCAGACAATTTATTACATATGCTTTAAAGGCTTTAAAATTTTGGAACAGTGTGTCGCCTAGGCTCGTTCAGATAATTGCTATTTAATAGGTTAGGTTATTAAATAACTTAACGTATCTCTTGTCGGATGTGTTCGGGTACTTTAATTATTATTACACTGTGAACCCGACTGCAACGCTCTCACTTGTTTTTTCTGACCTCATTAGGTAAAGTCTTTATTTTATTTCGTTTATTATTTTTTATACCCTGAGCCCATGAAAAATGTAACAGGCAGAAGGAGGCATCTCCGACCTCATAAAGTATATATATTCTTGATCAGTATCACTAGCCGAGTCGATTTAGTTCATGTCCGTCTGTCTATCTGCTTGTCCGTCTGTCCGCGTGCCCGTCTGTCTGTATGAAAACACCGATTTCAGAGACTACAAAAGCTAGAAAGCTGATCTTGGACTCATTCGGTTCGTATATTCAAAAGATCGATAAATCTTTCCGTTTTCTTATTCTCGATATTTATCGCTTTTTTGACCCGGTTTTTTAAGTATAACTCCTAATTGGTGGTGTCTACCACCAATATCGATAAAACCATACAAACCGCAAATCAAATACTACAGTCTTGCAATTTGGTTTCATACGTGTTGATGCAGTCCTCAAAATTTCATAACGATCATACATTTAGTTTTCGAGCAAATCAAGAATCTCTTTTCCGAAGCACAAGCAATGTCTGTGTTCATGTGCACGCACACATACAAATGCAAAATTTTGTCTTGCGTTTTTCTTGGAATTTTTTTTTGCATAGTAAAACTGAATTTTATCACAACAATATTAATCGAAGGAGTGGTGCAGCAGTTAGGAGTTGTGCAACTGAAGTTAAAGGGTGCGGGTTCGAATCCCGCGTGGGACAGTGTGGAATTTATATATTCTATTTTTAATTATCAACAATTATTATTAATATTTATCATTTTTATAACAAAAGCTGAACTTTGCTCGCACTTTTTTCTCTTTTTAGTATTGTTCGTTTAAATAGATACATTTCCGCGATTCCATTTTCCGGTTTAACACCGAAAAACGTATGTATTCAAATTTCACAGTAGTCAGTAGCTTATTATACCTTGGTCTTAAAAAATATATTTATTAATGATCAACAAATGAACAATTCCAAGGCAAATTAAGAAATGAGACGCCTTCTGAGCCGGTACATAAATCAGGGCTTATCACTACTAAATATTGCTCTATGTACATTTGTATGTACATATATACAATATATGTATTATTTTTATACTTGTTCACGAATTGAAGAAGGTGTATATTGGTTTTGTGCAATGTCCGCCTTGCTGTCTGTCCGTCGCCGCTATTGAAGCTATAGACTTGAAATTTTGGATATATACTCATGTGTACCCGCGTCATATATTTTTTTTTAGATTTTAGGCTGCGCCCACTGAGGGCGTGGCAAACCGATAATACCTAAAATCGCTAATCGTTAAAGTCTACAATTTTAAACTTAGAGTCACCAAATTTTGTACATAGATAGCTGGTGACCTCCCCTAAAGATTGCGACCTTAATACCCCTTCCACACCCACTAGACCCCAGCACACGCGCTTTAAAAAAACGGATGTGCCTATATCTCCCACAGTTTTTGAACTAGAGTCACCAAATTTGCGACCCCATATAGAATATATCTGTTATCAGCATCACTAGCCGAGTTGATTTGGTTATGTCCGTCTGCTTGTCTGTCTGTTCGTATGTCTGTCTATATATGTATGGCTTAGCATACACAAAATTTTTCGGATTTTTAATAACAACACCACAAATATCAAATGTGAGTATATTAGGTTTGTGCTATCCATCCACATGAACGCAATTTTTTCGCCGCCATTAAAGTTGGAGACATGAATCTTGGAATGGTTATCACATCAGAAAAAGTGTTAAGATTAAAATTGAAAATATTTGAAACTTTTTTAACTTTTTTAAAACTCAACTGATTTTCATGATCCAATTTTGATCACAGGCTGACCTCTTCACTAATTCATTATCTAAGCTTTTTGCATTAAAAAAAATACAAAACTGACAACGGTTTTGGCATATTAGGCTCTCGGATCCATAACTCTCATATTTTAAACTCCCAAACCTTTTTCAATACTGAACCGATTTTAATGTTTGTTTGATAAAATTAATGTATTACTGAAAATGCATTTTTGTAAAAGAAAAGAATAATAATAAATAAATAATAAAATCAAAAGGAAATTAAGGGGGACCCTTAATTATTATCGAAAATATTTTGATTTTCAGTAGGTTTTATTGGCGATATTAGCAACCAATTCAAAAAGCTTTTGTACCGTGTATGCTACGCGCATCCATTGCAAAGCATATGC
Source organism: Drosophila nigromelanica (assembly GCA_004149465.1). Classification (NCBI taxonomy): domain Eukaryota; kingdom Metazoa; phylum Arthropoda; class Insecta; order Diptera; family Drosophilidae; genus Drosophila; species Drosophila nigromelanica. The sequence continues at coordinate 1,902 of SCDS01000248.1, read as the reverse complement.
TGACCAATTAAAACGAAAATCAGAGTATCCGAATATATAAATTTAGCAATTGCTGCGCAATGAAGTTTAATTTGCCCTGTATAAAATGCAATAAAACCCTTTGGATTTGGTTTCTGTCGTCAGATGAACAAGCTCTAGGGGCTGCGCAGAGGTGGGGCTGTGGCCTGCTGTCCAATGCAATTTGAGCAGACGTTTTCTAATAAACATTAAGTTGACATGAGAAACACGCCAAACAAATGAAGCAAATGCATTTCATGCTTTGGCCATGTCGACGCCCCGGGCTGCCACTGGTTGACGGTGGAGTGGTGCGGGCGTGGCATCTGTTTACTAATGCTGCGCTTTTTTATTTTTCCTTCTTCATTGCCGGCTTTCAGCGCTTGCACCGCAGGATATGTTTACAAATTGAAAAATATGGCATGCGACCGTCAGAACGTGCTAAAAACGCGCAGTCTGGGGGCCAGTCACAGTGGATCTGAATACATTTAAAAATGCATACAGCATTTAAGTATAAGATAGTATATAGAAAACATATTCTGTTTATTTAAAATAATTTGTACAAAGCTTTTTTTTTAAATAAATCTAATTCATATCGAAAACTATCGACTGCTATGCCTACAATAACAATTTAAACAAATGAAGTATAACACATAAATATCTTATAAATTATAATAAATATTTAATTTAATATAAAAGTTAAAAAAATTGTTATGACATGTAAAGAGCTTAATAAGTGAACTGAAATATGCATTTCATGATTGCACCACTGTGCCGCCGAGCTGCTTGAAAACGAATTAGTTGCTGCATGGGTCAGTCGCGGGCAGAGTGTGGGCAGTTGCAGGCTGGGAGTGGACGGCCAGGAAGGCGACGTGATGAGCAGTGTTGGACAAACGTGGCCGCAGATACTGCGAAAAAATATATAACATAAAAAGTATATATAAAAGTATATTTATATATACATAACCATATATAAATATATATGTACATATATATACATATATGTATCCGGCACAAAGTGGCTGGAGGAACGTAAATCTGACATAAAACATTTGCGTGACAAGCAAAATGCTGGCTCCCGGTATCCCCAGTCCAGGTTCCAGTTGCCTGAAGGCCTCCAAGGCCCTAGACTGGATGCAGACAAAAATAATAATTAATGCGCAAATCTTAAAAATTGATAATCGCAACGACATTGAAATACTCTGATTTTGTGAACAAAATTATTGTATTTAGTGTTCCAAGAAGTCAAAATCAAAAGTCAACCTACAAATATTGTTTTCGTTTCAAAAAATTATATATAAATATGAAATTCCCCATAATTATTGTGATACGAAAACATGAGATTAAATTTCATTGGTCTTTACTTAATTGTGTGCCAGACTAAATACTCGCGTTTGTTCTGTGAAATATATGTATATAATATAATTGGACTTGATTAGATTCTTACGTAAAATTAAGCGGAAACAATATATTCTCTGTGTCTTTCTTTTTATTAATATGTATTTAATTATGTTCCAAAGATTATGTTTTTGCAATCCCTTCGAAACTCAATACTTGTTAACTTTTTAATATTGATTAAAGTACATTCAAAAGACGTATACAACCAATATTTTGCATATATGCCTTTAAATTAAAAACGGAACTCCAGCGACTACAAAGCGAAAATGTCAGCAGCATGAAAATTAGTCTAAGGACAGCAAAGAGTTGCATGTTAGATGATCGAAGAAGAATAGGAAAGTACAGGTAGGCGCCTGGAAGCACGTATACCCACATGACATTGACAGCGGGCGGGCAGGCTCAAAAATGGACGTACAAGTTTTGCAACGGCTTTATATATACACTGCTGTGACAATGGCCTTTGTCTTGACAGCGGCATTCAAGTTGTGGACAAATTAACTGGCGGTCTGG